>JAVANC010000005.1:54404479-54475584 GCA_033319125.1 Parnassius glacialis
AAATTTCCGGACCGATACGACTAAGGATAAGCTCACACCGAGATGTGACGCGAAACCACGCGGCGCCCACTTTTTAAGATAGTGAAACAAAATATAACTTTATTTACTACAAGAAAAGATACACATTTTATTGAGATAATTCCAAAATGCCACGCTGTGTCACGGCGTTGACTTTCTACGTATTAAGTCATGCCAAAAAAGGTCATCACTCAGTACGAGTTGCTTTAAACTACAACGATAATTTCCAGTAATGATCAGAAAAATGATCATTTAACCAATAACAGCTCTTAATCTCTCTGCTGCCTTCTGGTGGATCTAGCTTAATAGCTAAGCTGAAAGACGTTTGCTACACTTATAATGCATGATTTCATTTTTTTCTATTGTTTTTGTTCATATTATAAGTCATTATTTTTTTTTAATTGTAAATTGTCATGTGTGTAGATGTAAGTATTGAAATAAATCACTTTGTCTGTATTTACATTTTGATTCTTTAGTAAGTATATATGGGCCACAGCTTCCATTTATAATCAGGTCGACTGTGTGCTTGTTTGTCACCTCCATTCTTCAAAAACTTCCTATTTGTCTTACAATATTGTCATTCCATCTACTGAGGGCCATACCTATATTTCATTTGTCGACACAATAAAATAAAATAAAAAAAAACCTGAAATAAAAAGGAGTAAAATTTACTATAATAGTTTATAGACATTATTTCTTATTTCTTTAGTGTTATACTGAAATAATAACATAAGTTTCTACGATACTACGCGGCTTCTGCAAACAATAAAACATAGTAGCGGCATCCACTCCTTAAAGAGAACTTGTTTAATAGGATTTATTGTAATAGATTTTTATGGGATTAAATGTACTAATAAGTATAGATTTGAACTTATTATATCTCTTATAGTTTATGAGATAATCAGCAGAAACATATACATTGTAGAGCCATTTTGCAGCTATATTAGTAGTATAGTTGTAGCACGAATGGGTTGGCTCGACAGAGGAAGGCCACGCTCTCACAGAATACCAGCTTAATATAGCAGCTTAACACTGCTGTGTTTCGTATGGTGAGTGCAGAGAACTGGAGACCATTTTTACTGGAAAAGAGGCATTCCATCTTAGTCCTTATGGGTGACAACACATCTGCATTTGATTCTTTATTGAGGATAGATGTAGATGTCTATGGGTCACAGCAACTACTTACCATCAGGTGGACTGTGTGCTCATTTATTACCCCCGGTGTGTCTCACTGTTTTCACTAATGTAATAACTATTATAATTTTAGTTAGTACAGGACTTGGAACAGAAGGGTTGTCTTAATTAGTTTACGTCATTACATCAGTTTTTCAATTTTACAAAATAGCTTTGCATGTTTTTCGGAACGAATATCGTATATATTAGATCATTATTAGCATTGTTGTCTATCAGTTTCATTATAATCAGTATGGCTTTTTCGAAGATTAGCACAGACAAACAGACAGACAGCAGATAAATATATTCGATATTACAGACAGAGACTCCAATTTTAGTTATATCTGTATAATTTCATAGAACACTAACACAAGATATTTTGTACCTTAAACGGTAGATTTCAATGTTTTTTTCACGATTTACATGAGGTAGGTTGAGACAGGTAGGTTTAGATAAATCGTGAAGTTAGGTAGGTAATGTAAATTAAGGTAACACGTTGGTAATGTAAATTAACAGGTCAAACAAAAAAAAAAACGAATTAAAGATTGACAATTTCAACACATCACCATTTTACAACAAAACTACGAGTATCAAATGATAGAGTGGCTAGGCCTTTTCTATATGAAATTAATAAACCTATTTTTATTTAATTTTACGTAGAATAGGCCATATATCGCCACCGTTTTCGAGATAAAAGCAAAAAATTTTAAAATGGAATTTCAATAACTGAACCACTTGCCCAATTACTATTATTATATATTTGCAGGGTTTATTTAAGTTTAAAGCGGGCGAGACAAGGGTAAAAGCTAGTATTTAATAATATTGAAATACATACATATAGAAACGAGCTGAGAATTACTAGAACTTAAGCAATTAATTATGCGGTCGAAAGTGATAAAGCTTCTGTAACAAGTTTGCTTCATTACGTATGCACATACACATACATGTTTTATTAATAATTTGCTTGACTTATTGCGTAGTTAATAGAACACATTCAACTTTAGCCAAAATTCGAGCCCAATTTCAACGATCATTAAATTATCGGGAATCGATAATGCTTTATATGTACATTGAATGCTAGCAACCCACCCCAGGTTTTCTTGTGTGGCATCTTAAATGTGGCGTCATTAATATTTTTTTAATAATCATCAATGACCATTTAGCCTATCTATTTTTTGATTTCGCAAAAAATCTTCTAGTTTTCAACCGACTTCAAAATAAGGAGGAATTTCTTAATTCGACTGTATTTTGTTATGTTGTAACCTCAGAATTTTTTCGAGGTTTTTTTTTTATAGGATAAGGGTGACAAACGAGCACACAGTCCACCTGATGGTAAGTGGTTGCTGCGGCCCATAGACATCTACATCTATCCTCGTTTGCGAATCAAAATGCAGATGCGTTGTCACCCGTGAGGACTAAGATGGAATGCCTCATTTCCAGTAAAAAGGGCCTCCGGCCACCTGCACTCACCAAGCGAAACGCAGAAGTAAACCTCTACTTCACGCCTGGTTTTCTGTGAGGTCGTGGTACCACCCCGGTTCGAGCCAGCCCATCCGTGCGACAGCAAAAGCTGCCGCGTGGTTCTTCCACTGTTAGAGGTACTCCGATTTTGGATGATTCTTCTTTTATTTGAAAGCTAGTACTTCTTCTGTAGTCCCATATAGATATGATTAAGATCTGACAATTTGTATTTAAGTAATCCTTCATCATCATCATCGTTACAGCCCTTCACAAGTCCACTGCTGAACATAGGCCTCCCCCAAAGAATGCCACAAAGCACGGTCCTGAGCCACCTGCATCCATCGACTTCCTGCATATCTTACCAGGTCGTCATTCCATCTAGGGGGGGGGGGGGGACGCCCTAGACTTGGCCTGCCGGTACGAGGGCTGCCACTCAAGAACCTTTTTCCCCGATCGGTTGTCGCTTCTTCGAGCTATATGGTCGGCCCATTGCCACTTCAGCTTACTAATCCGTTGGGCTATGTCGGTCACTCTGGTTCTACTGCGGATATCCTCATTTCTGAGTTTATCACGAAGAGAAACTCCGAGCATAGCCCTCTCCATAGCTCGCTGAGTGACCTTGAGCTTCCTCATCCGGCCAGCAGTGAAGGACCACGTCTCAGTTCCGTATGTCATCACTGGCAACACGCACTGGGTGTACAGTCTCGTTTTCAAGTTTTGAGATATACCTGACGAGAAGATGTGCCGTAATTTCCCGAACGCTGCCCAACCGAGTTGAATCCGTCGATTGACCTCTCGTTCGAAGTTGGACTTACCAAGTCGGACTATTTGTCCCAGGTAAACATACTCGTCAACAACTTCGAGCTTAGTGCTCCAAACAACTACCTAATAATCCTTACTAATGCGTATTTAATTGATTTCGACTACACTGATAATGTTTTAATTTTATTTATATTGACGTCGGTTGTACAAAATTTTTAATTTTACCACATGTTAGAATAAAATATATCCTAGAACTCTTCTGGTATAGCTCTCTATCTGTTCGTCAAGTTTCATTACTATCGGTTTAGTCATTCCGACGATTAGCACGAACAGACAGATAGAGAGACAGTCAGACAGAAATACTAAAATGGTTATTCATAACTTACTAGCTCAGCTTAATAAATGGCAGTTGTTTCGATATAACAGACAGACACTTAAATTTTGTTTATATGTATAGATTTACTCAAAAGGCTAAGGCCAAACTCATACCAAAGAATAGGAGAGTTTGGTAAATCCAAAACTGCACGCCTCATGAGCGTTTCATATAATCATGATGATAAAAAAAGGATTCCTGACTTTTAAAATATGTTATTTATGTGCTTTAAATTACCGCTTTATTATTTCAATAGGTAGTGTCTCTTACAGCAAAAAAAGCTACCAAAGTAAATCGAATACGTAAAGTATACAATTGATATAGGCTGTTTGGTACATTTGTCCTTTTTCTTTGTTTATTTAAATTTTCAATAGCAATTAAACTGATAAAAGTTAAAAATTATTTTATTAACAAACTACGCGCACTACGCTATTGATATGAAATAGGAAACCAGCTGATATAGTTCTGAAGCTATTAAAAAAAACTCGATCTCGATATTTCAATGTCGAATGACCACATACAAAATCTACATCCGTACGCCCACGTAAAATTTTAAACCGTTTTTTAATAATAACATAAAATGCAATATAAAATGACTTTTTAGAAAATATAAGATGGATTAATTAGAGTGTTTTCTAGATATACGGCTACTCATAATATTATCGTATTAGTGCAATATGGTTATGGTAGAGGCATTTTAACCCTTTCGCTGTCCCGTGCACTACATATAGGTCATTGCTATTGTCTTACTATTGTGTCTGCAAGCCGGACAGTGAAAGTGTTAAGACCACAAAATTGCTTGATCTTGATATGTCAAGAGTAAAGCAGTACATCAAACGCGAAGCGTTATGAGGTTTGCAAAAGACGGAGCGCCTAGAATAGAAAGTAAAGTCATTAAAAAAGAATAAAGGATATTTCAGATATAGGCTAAAGAAATTTTATATTTTTATATAAGGCACTGTACGACCCACCCTATATTACCAGTTTTATACTAGTTCTGGATTGTGGCTCATGACACTGAAATTCTAGTCAAAATTGTATTACTTTGCAATTTGGTGTTCTTTATTTAAGCCATGGTAGTTCATAAGGTAAGCTGTCGCTGTAAATTTTACAGTACATGAGAACCCACGTTCGATTTGATCAATCCGCTGTTGCTAATGAAATTGTGAATTACATTTTTAAGTTCTGATTTAGCACGCACGCGGTGGTGAAGAAAAATATCCTGTCGATCTGCGCGAAATAGAGAAATTCTTCAGCACGTATTGCAGACATATCTTCGCCTTAAAATCCTCTCAGGAAAGAGAGGAAATCTGAAGGACGTACTAGGCTGAAATTTTAGTTATTCCCACAAAGGCATATTTGACATAGTTGCCATGCTGCCAGGTCGGTTGGCAACTACAGTGTTTTTATTTTTTAGTTGTTATTTGAAAGATGCTGCTGCCCATCTCTTAGAATGATACTCTTAGTCATCTCTTACAACACCCACGGGACGATATCGACGTTCCCGAGCAATAAGCCAGTTATCGTAAAACCTAAATTTTACAGGAAAAACTATTAATTTTTGTGGTATAACTCAGAAACACGATAGAAAATTAAAGCGATTGATATATTTAATCAAAGTTATTTTAAAGCATGTATATCTTGATGTTGGAGTTGAGTTAAATAATTTAGAATTTTTTTTATAGGATAAGGGTCACAAACGAGCACGCAGTCCACCTGATTGTAAGTGGTCACTGTAGCCCATGCCGTGTAGTGGCGGTCAAGAATATCCACTACCCCATATCCTCCCGTGGGTGTCGTAAAAGGCGACAAAGGGAAACAGGCAGGAGATGGGCAGCAGCATCTTCTTAATAACGGCATAAATACAATAAAAAAACTGCGGTTGCCAACCCGCTCGCCAAGCGTGGCAACTATGGCAATATACCCCCCCATGAGCAATGACAATAATAAACGGCACCCAGTCCCCGGCGGCCCCGCTATTCCTGGCTACGGTGGCGACCATGGTAACGGCGGGGCAGGAGGTGCTAAGAATCTCCGGTGGAGGTTCGGTTGCCACCTTAGACGACTCGACCTGGCAACGTACAACGCACGCACCCTGAGGACTGACGAGAAGATCGTGGAGCTGGAAGAAGAGATAGACAAGTTGCGCTGGCATATTATAGGATTATCCGAAGTCCGAAGAGAGGGGGAGGACACGGTAATCCTCGAATCCGGCAACTTGCTCTATCACCGGGAGGGCGACCATCTGTCCCAAGGAGGTGTCGGATTTATCGTCCACAAGTCTCTCGTCAACAACGTTGTAAAGATTGAGAGTGTGTCGAGGAGGGTTGCGTACCTTATACTCAGAATCACCAAACGGTATTCGCTGAAGGTCATACAGGTTTACGCACCAACCTCGGCACACCCCGATGAGGAGGTGGAGGAAATGTATGAGGATATCTCTAGAGCCATGCATTCCTCCAAAACCCAATATACGGTGTTGATGGGAGACTTCAATGCAAAACTAGGCACAAGAGAGAACGGTGAGCTGAAAGTAGGGAAATTTGGAATAGGGCAACGGAACCCAAGGGGCCAGCAGCTGGCCGACTTCATGGAGAAAGAGGGACTCTTTATGATGAACTCTTTCTTCAAGAAGCGGCCCCACAGGAAGTGGACCTGGTCGAGCCCCGACGGTTCGACAAAAAATGAGATTGACTTCATTATGACGACCAGACGACAACTGTTCAGTGATGTCTCAGTGATCGCGAGGGTGAAAACCGGCAGCGATCACCGAATGGTTAGAGGCACACTGAACCTAAATGTTAAGTTGGAGAGGTCTCGTCTGATGAAGTCAACGCTCCGTCCCCCTCGTGCTCTAATCCAGAGTCCCGAAACCTTTCAGCTCGAGTTACAAAACCGTTTTCAGTGCCTAGAAGACTGCAATGAAGTGGATGATATGAATGACAAGCTCGTGGAAACTGTCCATGCGGTCGGAGCTAAGTTCTGCAAGACCCACCGCAGAAGAACACAAAACTCTCCGATCACACTCTTAATCTCATGGCTGTTAGACGGGAGATGAGGCTACATTCTTCAACAGATTTGACAGCATACAGGCAACTGAACAGACAGATCTCCAAATGCATGCGGCGAGACTTACGCAACTTCAATACAGCTCGTGTTGAAGAAGCGATCGAGCGGAACCAAGGCTCCAAAGTCTTTGCCAGAGATCTGTCTGCCAGAAAGAGCCAACTGTCAAAGCTGAAGACCGAATGTGGCAGCATCGTTTCCGGGGCACCTGAGATTTTGAGTGAGATTGAGAGGTTCTATGGGCAGCTGTACACGTCATCGTTGGAGCCACACGCAAGTGTGAGTAACGATCCAAGAGCGAGTCTTATTCGACACTATTCCGAAGATATCCCGGACGTCAGTCTGAGCGAGATTAGAATGGCTCTCCAGCACCTTAAAAACGGCAACGCCCCAGGCGAGGATGGAATTACAGCGGAGCTTCTGAAAGCGGGTGGAAGACCGGTACTTGAAGTCCTTCAGAAGCTCTTTAATTCCGTCCTCCATGGTGGCATTACACCGGAGGCGTGGAGCAGAAGTGCGGTGGTCTTGTTCTTCAAGAAAGGCGACCACGCTCTCTTGAAGAACTACAGACCGATTTCCCTTCTGAGCCGCGTCTACGTGCTGTTTTCGAGAGTCATTACGAATCGTCTCGCGCGCAGACTTGACGACTTCCAGCCTCCCGAACAAGCCGGTTTCCGAAAGGGCTTTAGCACCATAGACCACATACATACCCTACGGCAAATTGTACAGAAGTCCGAAGAGTACAATTTGCCACTATGTCTGGCGTATGTGGACTATGAGAAAGCCTTTGATTCCGTCGAAATTTGGGCGGTGCTGCAGTCCCTTCAGCGGTGCCAAGTTGACTGTCGGTATATCGAAGTGTTGAAGTGTTTGTACAGTAGAGCTACGATGGCTATCCGAGTACAGAACCAGAGTACGAAACCTATCCAATTGCAGAGAGGTGTAAGACAGGGTGACGTTATATCCCCGAAACTCTTCACCGCTGCATTGGAAGACGTTTTCAAGCTTCTGGACTGGAAAGGATACGGAATTAACATCAATGGCGAGTACATCACTCACCTTCGATTTGCCGACGATATAGTCCTCATGGCAGAATCGCTGGAGGAGCTAAGCACTATGCTCAATGACCTCAATAGTGTCTCCCAACGGATAGGTCTTAAGATGAACATGGACAAAACAAAGATTATGTTTAATGTCCATGTCACACCTATGCCGGTAGTTGTTGGGTGCACTAAGCTCGAAGTTGTTGACGAGTATGTTTACCTGGGACAAATAGTCCGACTAGGTAAGTCCAACTTCGACCGAGAGGTCAATCGACGGATTCAACTCGGCTGGGCAGCGTTCGGGAAGCTACGACACATCTTCTCGTCAGAAATACCTCAAAATCTTAAAACAAAATTGTACAACCAGTGCGTGTTGCCAGTGATGACTTACGGAACTGAGACGTGGTCCTTCACTGCTGGCCGTATGAGGAAGCTCAAGGTCGCTCAGCGAGCTATGAAGAGGGCTATGCTCGGAGTTTCTCTGCGTGATAAACTTAGGAATAAGGATATCCGCAGTAGAACCAGAGTAACAGACATAGCCCAAAGGATTAGTAAGCTGAAGTGGCAGTGGGCCGGCCATATAGCTCGAAGAACCGACAACCGATGGGGAAGAAAGGTTCTCGAGTGGCAGCCTCGTACCGGTAGGCGAAGTGTAGGGCGTCCCCCCACAAGATGGAGTGACGACCTGGTAAGACATGCAGGAAGTCGATGGATGCAGGTGGCTCGGGACCGTGCTTTGTGGCATTCCTTGGGGGAGGCCTATGTTCAGCAGTGGACTTGTGAAGGGCTGTAATGATGACTGTAGCCCACGGACATCTACATTTATCCTCGATTACCAATCAAAATGCAGATGCATTGTCATCCATAAGGACCTAAAATGGAATGCATCGGTTTCCAGTAAAAAGGGTTCTCTACACTCACCATACGAAACACAGTAGCATTAAGTTGCTATTTACGCTAGTATTCTGTGAGAGCGTGGTCCTTCCCCGGTCGAGCCGACCCATTCTTGTTACAACTATACCAGAAATATAGCTGCAGCATGGCTCTACCACTGCCAAATTGCCAGCAATATGGGATAATACAAATTACTGAAAATACGCTATAAATGTTTTTCAGTATTATTAATATACGGGATTATCGTGGTAAATTTCTCAATAGTAATTTTATAATAACGTTAAAATATTGACTTAAACAACTTTCCGCCGCTACACGCTCGCCCTCCGGACGGGCGACCTTTACCAAGAGAACTCCTCCCTACATAGATTAGGGAGTCGAGTAAAACCCTCAATGCCACAGATAGGTGAACTTAGACGCCTTGATAGGCCAATTTATACGCCTTAATAGGCCGACTTAATAGGCCGACTTAATAGGCCAACTTAGACGCCACAGGCCAAATTAGACGCCAATAGATAACCAATCTACAGCGACCGGGAAATCGACCCCGTAATCGCCCGGTCCATAGTTATGGGCCTTGACGAATACCCAGGCAATGGGGAATGCCCCGAGGCCTGTTCCTGTAGTGCGAATAGCACACAGAAGAATACAACTTAGTGGAAGTTCGTTCAGGACCAGATACTAGTTTAACAGTTTAAAGCAAGAAGGAAAACAATAGGGGAGTAATAGGAAAAGTAGTGAAAGTTTCAACAATGCAATGTTATGGGGAAATGACGAAGTTAAAATTGCTGCTTCATTTCCTACTGCAACTTCCAATTAATAAGATATACAGTCCACTGTACAGACGTCATGACGAGGACTACTCCATAAGGACCCGTAATCTTAGTCGTCTAATATTTCTTTTAAGAAAGGTCGATAGACTTCCTTGTGTGGCACTCCTTCTCCGGGGTCACGCCCACCTCGTTATTCCCGAACCCAACGTCGTGTGATATCATTTTATTGGAATAAAAAGTCATAGAATGTTTGACCCCTGTCTGTGCGACCCTTTCAGTTGAAGTACTGCCGCTGAACCGCCTACTGTGAGGTCTTCCCAAAAATAAAACGACGAGATCGAATCAAAAATATAATGAGAATTGAATTACAAATTTTACATTGAATTTACTAACGTTGTGACGAAAAATCAAACCATAGCACGCATTTTTTTCTGTTAGCGACATATATCGAACTATCAACAAAAGTGGAAAATATTATCTAACATTTAACTCACATCAGACGCCGAGCGACGGGCTGCGACCCTTTCAGTTAGTCATTCAAGCCGATGGAGACCGGATCAAGAAGACCCTTTCAGTTGGTCATTCGAAGCCGGATATAGACCAGATTAAGAAGACATTGAAGACCAGGCCAGCATAGGAGGCCTACTGGTTTTGATGCAGGACCGGGCGAGTTGCTGACAACCAAGTCAGTATAGGAGACCTGTGGAAACTGGATACTGGATAGCTGCCAGAAGAAAGAAACTAGGATTGGCCAGAGGCAAGTGATTATGTGGGGCACTCACTCCAGCCAGGTGCGAGTACTTATTTAAGGCACTCACTGCGGCCAAGCAAAGGGCTTGGCATTTTTCCTGTTGGGCAAATGTGCTCAGCATTCCTGTCGGGCAAGTGTGCTCAGGATTTCTGTTGGACAAGTGTGCTCGGCATTCCTGCCGTCTGGCAAGTGTACTCGGCATTCCTATGGCACTCATTTTCGCCGGGCAAAGGTGTTAGGTGTTTACTTTGGAGAGGCAAGGCTGATTGAGGAGGGCACTCACTGCTGCTGTCAGGTGAGGGTGCTCGAGGGGAGCGCTCACTGCTGCTGCCAAGTGAGGGTGCCAGTGGAAGGCACCTGACTGCACTGCGGCCGGCATCACCGGTGACTAGGCGGCGAGTCACCAGCATACCAAGCACCGACCCCTAACGGTGCCAAACGTCAGACCTTGGGTTTAACACCTTTAACAAGGTGGCGTAGTTCTTTCGAGCGAGACTGCATTTGCACAGCTCGAATGCTCCGTCACATTCGCAGACAGGCAGTGCCCCAACCTTTGTCGTGAAGCGACAATTAATAAGAAAAATATATAGAACCTAACCTAAGAACAACAAAACAACAAAAGTAGACCAATAAAATAATATATTTAAAGTTTTAGAAAGGTATTTACAATTTTATAAAAAAAATTAAATATGATGATGTGAGATTACAATTAGATTTAAAAAAAAATAAAGATAGGAGAATAGGAGAATATAGTATTATAGTGGAGCTTAAAGGTTGAAGTGACACGTTGCTTTTGTAGAAGTAGGCACACGCGGAGCTTGAGGTTTCTTAGCGGCGACGGCACGCAGCGTCTGGACTGGGCACACGCAGCGTCCGGAGCCGGCGCACGTAGCGCCTGGGGTAGGTGCGCTCAGCACTTGGAGCAAGCAGTAGCAGCGCCCAAAGGTAGCGCAGGCAGTAGGTGCACTCGGCGCCTGGAGCAAGCAGTCGTAGCGCCCGAAGGTAGCGCGGCAGTAGGTGCACTCAGCGCCTGGAGCAAGCATTCGTAGCGCCCGGAGTAGTGTGGCCTCGCCCTTGAAGTAGACTTCGCCGACGACTTCACTTGTAGATGGAGGCTTGCAGGATCCCGGGGCAATGCGGCCCCGGGATAAGGCCTTTAGTAGATGTTTCTCGTTTGAGAACTGAAGCGAGACTTTTTTTTGTATTCTCTGATTGTTCGGCTTTTATACCTTTTTAGAGAGAACGAGAAATTATTTAAATTAAAAGGAAATTTATTGTAAATGACCTAGAGCAAAAGAATATTTATGTGAAAATATCGAGATAAAACATCATATCGGTAACGAATGTGAATAAAAATTGCCATGACAACCATATAAATAATGGTTGTCAAAAATAAAATTTTTTGGTTTTAGGTATATAATTGAAAAATAGTTACATTTAAGTAAGAAATGAGATATTATTCATATAGAAAAAACTATAGCGCGGCAGCGCGCACGAAACCTGAAATTGCAGAGTTACGGAGAACTCAATAAAAGATAGAAAAAGTTAAGACTCCATTGACAGCGTGAAAATTACGAAGTGAAAATGATTTGTTATTGTGTTTTTTTAGTCTAAAAACGTTACAGGGTCCTATGGAAATAAAGGTGATACAAAATATAAATGCAGAAAATCAAAAACAGAATGGAAAAATAATGTAAAATGATATGTAAGTTGCATAACTGAATAGCGTGAAAAGTGATGCAATATATGAATGCAGAAAATCAAAACAGAATGGAAAAATAGTGTACAATGAAATGTAAGTAGCATAACACTACACCTTTTCCTCTTTTCCATTCCTGCACCAATCCATCCTTGGACGGTTCACCGCGGTAGGCCCCGTCCATGATATGATAGGGTTGTATAGTTTTAGGTTGTAGGTTGTAGGGCGGTATGGACCTTAGGGACCGTAGGCCAACAATTAGCCGCCTGCAAGATGAAGAGGGCACAAGCCCAGAATGAGAGGGTCGAAGGGACCAGGACAAGGACAGGGATTTCAAGGAAGGCGAAAGAAGCGGAATCATTTGGAGCGATCAGAGCTACTACTTCGAGTGGGGCTACCACCGAGACATCTACGAACATATGGGACTCGGGAACGTCTGTGGCAGCGACAATCAACAAGATTAATTTATTAAATTTACGTATGTTTATAAGATTTTTTTGTTCATCTTAAGTAACACTAATAATAATAATTATTATATTATATAGATTTATTAGAAAAAAACGCAGTAAAAAAACGCTCCAGAAAATTACTAGGGTAAGAATAATATTACAATGAAAAACTATATTCAATCCCTTAATTTTTAAATATCATAACAGTTGAATTTTGTACCGTATGTTCATATTTTCACGTACTCTAGTAGAAACAATTCATGTTGTTACTTCAGTACGTTGTAGAGTGGTGTAAATTAATTTTAACAATTATTTGTAAGTAAAATTTTCAACGAAATTATTACTACCTATACGTACACTTGACATCTGAATAATTGTACCTGAATTTCAAACTGCGTAGTACCGTTTTTTTAAGAACAATAAAAATTTCCAAATGAAAACCTAACAGATAAGCAAAGTGAACAGATTATAATAAGCAACTGAAACATTTTTTATTTATTTGTGAAATCGTTTTCATTAATTTTGCACTTTTATTATTTTACGTCAGTAATTTGATCATATTTTTACAAGTTATTGTTAAAGTTACATTCTGTATACGTCCCACTGCTAGGCACATACCTCTGAGATGGTTTTAGGGCAAGGAATTGTCCGCCGCGCTGTCCCAATGCGTGTTGGCGTACTAAAGATGTCTTTGAATAATTTTTTCTTCTTATTTCTCAGACATGCAGGTTTCTTCACGATGTTTTCCTTCACCACCGAGTACGTGGTAAATAAAAGAAAAAAATGCAATAACAATTTCATTGGTGCCGGTGTGGATCGAACCCGGGTTGCTCGCGTACTGCAAAATTTACAGCGAGGACTTAGGCTCTGAGCTACCACGGCTCTTGGCTACAACGGCTCTTAGCCGCAGGATAATCTACTTGCAGATAATAGCAATAACAACAAATATAAAAAAAAGAAATTCTAAAGGTTGTCGCCTTTTTCGACATTACCAACAAACAAATTCGTAGTTCAAATCATCGAGCCAAGTTCGGAGCACCCACCAAACAAGTTTGAAATCCAAAAGGTTGTCGAATTGTTCGAGGCTATCAGCATGCTAGAATAACGAATTTATATTGGGTTGACTTGAGTTTTCTTGCGACAAGATATTGTTAGTAAATTAAGTCTAAATCGATGTAAAATAATACTAATATATGCATTAGATAGATAAACTTCATATATAGGTTACGTTCTCTTTTAACAGTGTATTAATTGATTATATTGAATCATGTAAATTATGGATATCTTAAACAAAAATGTTATTCCGATTACGTTTGTGATTTTAGTCTTCCTTTTTCCTACTACTTTTTTACCTACTTCATTTTTACTTTGTGTAAATAAATAAAATATTATTATTTAGTGAAATACTGAAACCGTTTCAAGCCCCCACCCCTTTATATCCCCGCCCTTTCATACAATAGGACACTAATGCATATATAATTAAGAAAGTAAATCACATTAAAATTTCATTACAAATCAACATTACAAATCTAAACAATATGATCATTCACTGTTGATAGAAATTCACGCGGTTGTGATTAAGTAAACGGAGTAGGATGTAATATTCCGAGAAATTCGTTTCAAATTGTGGGTATAAACGTAAAGCTGGGATCCGCAAGTAAGCGTATACATTTTCTTAATATGAAATGTTGGCAGATTAACGTTATCAGCTATTATTTCAAATGTATTCCGTACCGACATTAATTCAAATAAATTTATTCAACATACAATGGTTAGAATTATTTTATTCTTCACTTCTTCTTCACTTTTTCCCTTGCCATCGCTTGCGAGGAGATAGGTAGCGACATTTTTCCTAAAAATTAACCCATGTTCACCTTTATTATAAGCTTTTGCTTGCGAATTCGTCTGCATAGTAGAAATATATAATATTTTTGTTGCTATAGTAAAGCAAGGAATATTATCTTATAAAAAAGTTTCTCTTTATGATTTTTTTTTATAGAAGAAGGGGTAAACAAGCAGGCGGCTCACCTAATGGTAAGTGACTACCGCCGCCCATGAACAACCGCAACACCAGAGGAATTGCAGTTACGTTGCCAGCCTTTTAGAAATGTGTAAGCTCTTTTCTTGAAGGTTCCTAAGTCGTATCGGTCTGGAAAAATTGCCGGTGGTAAACAATTTCATACAGAAAGTGTAAGAGGAGGAAAACTCCTAGTAAATCGCACACTGGTGGATCGCCAAGCATCCAAATGGTCAGGATGATATCGTGAATTTTGACGCAATGTGCGTTCGTGAAATTTGGCGGCTGGAAATTATCAGAACAATTCCTCAGAGTACTCCCCGTTGTAGATTCTATAGAAAATGCAAAGGGATGCAACATCCCTACGCAGCGCCAGTGAATCCAGCCGTGCACAATGAACTTGGTTGTCGACGATTCGAACCGTTTGTGCGCTGGATGAGGTCAAGTGAAACGAGTTGGCACTGGGGTGCCACGGCCCAGATATGAGAACAGTGTTCCATGTGAGGCTGAACTTGCACTTTGTAAAGTTGCAAACGATGTGCCGGCATGAAATACTGTCTCACTCTGATGAAATGCCAAATTTTGGAGGCCAATTTGTTCTCAAAACTGCTCACTATTCGATATGTCCACGCTGAGAATTCCGATCATAACTCAGGCAGCGAGGAGATTGCCTTAAAACTGAGAAGATACGACAAAGGAGTTATTTTTAACGGTAAACGCGCAAACTTGTGTCTTCTGGGTAATGAACTGGCCTAGATTTAGTTGCCCTTAATTCGAGACTTTGTTCCGCAAATACTCAAATTCAGACGCAAGTTTTTCCCGGTACTCGGGGACGTTTTCTCGAGAAATATTTGCACGGCCGGTGTATAAGACATCACCAGTGCTGTTGTTTGCATAGCAATGAATGTTACCAGTTTGCAACATAAAATTGATAAGCAAAAAAAAAACAGTGTTGGTGATAGCACACAGCACTGTGGAACACCAGCGTAAGTAGGCTTTGTAATCAGAGCACGCATCGTCTACTACGACCTTGATGCTCCGATTAGCAAACTGATCCAGTTACACAATTTCTTGGAAGGTCCATTGGAAAAGAGCTTCGAAAGAAGCGCTTTTTTCCAGACCCGATCGAAGGCCGTCGTTATGTTCAAACTTACAGCAACAGAATCAACAACAACGCTGGGAGCTTTCGGCAAGAAGCAAATCCGCCCTCAACGGTAGGATGCAAGAAAACCGCAACTTATCTCAATCGGCCGACCTATAGTGCCAAACACGGTGGCAGCTGCAGAATGCACCTACGACGTTAGTGTGAGTGACACCATACTCCGGATACGACAATGGCCTGACAAGCCTAAAGGAGCGTCGACTTAAACCTGATATCCGTCCGGATGAGAGTTCAGCAGAAGGTCCAACAGGAAAGGTGCATGATCATCTACATCTGGTACCCGCGTAGGGGAAGTAACCATCTGTGTAAGATAATATGCCAAGGCAAATCGGTTGAACGTGAACGGAACCATTCAGCGCGATGGGCATTAAAATCGCCAAGGATCATGAACTCTGCGGATTGGATCTGCTGTAACAAGGAATCTGTATCCATTTGGACGTATTCGAAGAATCGGTATGTTTCGACATTACCGCGTCCCGTTTCCAGCTGGAAATGGACAGCGTTAAGGTTGGAATAAATCCCCTGATGTTGCAAAAATTCAGGGTTCGCCTTGGTTTTATTGTTCCGTTTGCCCCGAGCAGTTTTAGTCGAACGGAATTTTACCCCCCCCCCCCCACCAGGTGCACCTGCACTTGCCAAACGAAACGCAGAAGTAAGCCTTTACTCCACCTTATATTTGGTTGTAGAAATGAATCATGTCTGGCTTACCACATGAATCATTAATTACTGAATTTTCATCACAAGATGGTAAGAGATACACCATCTTTGCAGGCTTTTGTTTATAAGATACAAGCGTCAGGGGGCCAGGGGGCCATCGAAGCAAAACATAGAACTATCAACAGGTCGAATTCTTAATTTCTTACGTTGTTCTGGGTTTTCCCGCTTGTTTGATCGAATAGTGCAGAAGTAGTCAACTTGTATGGCTGTTGAAGTAAACTTACCACCAGTGGCACTGATGTGAACCAGTTATCGCATGCCTTGTTCCTGTTCGTTCCGCGAATAGTCTTCGACAGTTTTTTTTTACGTAAAATTCACCAAGTGGCACTCCTTCAGTGTCAGTGCTCCGGCATGTATATGGATTAGCGTCAATCATATATTTGGAGGTAGCATAACACATCATGGAAAAATTAATTCCATATTTTTCTGGCTTATGAGGAATGTGACTCCGAAATGGACATCTTCCTCTAAATGCTAGCAGCTGTTCATCAATTGTTACCTCCGATACACACACACATAGTTGATTCGACATTGCTTTATGAACAGTTCCCAAAAAATTCTGGCAGAGTCATTTCATCGTAGAGTTGGTTGCAAAGTCTTGTCATCCATCCTTAAGCATCTCACTAAAAATTCAAATCGTTCTTTAATCATAAATGAAATTTAACGTGTGCCAGAAAATGTGAGTTCAAACAATTCGTCTCTTGAGAGATGATTATCTTTCATGGCTGCGGTTAGAGAGAAAAATCAATAAATGCACTAATATCTGATCCTGTGGTGTCTTTATGAGTCGCTGTAATTTTTCCCAAATTTTTCCTTTTAGAGATCATTTCAACATTGGACAGAACGATTTCGGATATGATTCTTCAATTATGAAAAGATATGCTACCAGATATTAAAAAAGATATTGTAGTAAAGCCTGCCAGCTAAACGAAAACACCGACAATGACCTTGTAGGCGGGGGTTTTAGGCCTCTGTCACGAATTTGTGTGAAATCGTTCACAAATCTCAGGCGATCAATATGACATAGCATCATGGCCGCTACTCCTGTTCATGTTGAACGGTGGAATTTAGCCGCTTGCAAGATCAAGTAGTAATTTAAACACTAAATGCAGTCCATACTCCCTTAAGTACTATTGCAGCGATGCCCTAGAAAGCTACAGCCAAGGCTATTGTCGTCCTTGCAAAGTAGGACCAGCAGTTAGATCTGCACAAATGTTTCATACCATCTGGTGGTACAAGAAGGAAGAGAAAAAGTTTATTATTTACGCGCCGATGGATTATTCATAGTAGGTGTGGACAAGCTTGGCAAGCAATTAAACGTGACGCCAATTCATTTACGTGGTTTTCTAAATCCTTGGTATTAAAACTGACCTATCTTACAACATCGCAACGGCATATGTGTGGCATGGGCGCTAAACAAGAATTTAGTTTATCTTAAGATCTATCACTTGGAGGACACTATTGGGGTTTATTTATATGTAACCGACATAGCCCAACGGATTAGTAAGCTGAAATGGCAGTGGGCCGGCCATATAGCTCGAAGAACTGACAACCGATGGGGAAAAAAGGTTCTCGAGTGGCAGCTTCGTACCAGTAGGCGAAGTATAGGGCGACCTCCCACTAGATGGAGTGACGACCTGGTGAGACATCCAGGAAGTCGATGGATGCAGGTGGCTCAGGACCGTGCTTTGTGGCATTCCTTGGTGGAGACCTATAGAATAGAATAGAATAGAATAGAATAATTTATATTCAATATTGATTATTACATAATTCTTATTGAAAGTCATTTTTATTTACCACTGGTTCGGAAAATACCTCTGTCCTCGGAAGAACCAGCAAGAAACCTAAAAAAACCAAAAAGGGGAATTTTTTTTCAAAAATATTTCACTTAACAATAATTTCGTTTATACAATTTTTAATGATTTTTCATAGAACCAGCATGGTGGCGATCACCTTATTCCCAGGGGTTATTCTCATTCATGTATTCCTTGATGTTATAATAACCCTTTTTGTACAGTTTTCCTTTAATAAAACTTTTAAACTTGTTTATTGACAAACTTTGAATATGTTCTGTGATTTTGTTGTAAAAGCGTATACATTGACCCATAAATGAATTACTGATTCTGTGGAGTCTAGTAACTGGTATTACAAGCTTATGTTTGTTCCTACTATTTAAAGTATGCACATCCTTATTCTTATTAAAGCTATTTATGTTTTTATGTACATACATTATATTTTCATAAATATATTGCGATGCCAAAGTTAATATGTTTATTTCTTTAAATTTTTGTCTCAGGGACTCTTTAAAATTTAGGTCATAAATCGCCGGCGGCTCTCTTTTGCAAAACAAATATAGCTTCAATATCAGTCGCATTACCCCATAGCAAAATTCCATAAGACATTACGCTATGAAAGTAACTAAAATACACTAATCTAGCTGTCTCCACATCTGTGAGACTTCTAACATAGTATAGAGAGAGGGGAAGTACGTTATCTTCATACAAACGCACTGCGCGCGGCTTGTATGTGTGCGCCATAGTATCTATGAGGCGCCGCACGCACACTTAAACACAATCTCGAAGTGTTTCTCAGTGCACCAGTCTGGGCTAACATCGCACGAGGTTCGCGCGTCACGGCTTTTGGCACCGCTAAATGAATGAAAAATGTGTAATAATCGCAGGAGAACGTATTGCTGTGTGTTTGGGTGTCTTAATAATTCATCGATTCCAGAATTGTCTCTGTTCAGATTACCTATTGAACAGGACAGGTAAGCGAGTCACTTATTATAGCATATAATTTTTACTTGACGATGAGATACCTACTTACTTATTTTCGTTGTATTAGTTGTCTTTTAGACAGAGGAAGAATAGTAACTAAGTACTTACGGTTATAAAATCGTTTTGTAATAGTCGAAACCGAAGAAAGTATTTTTCTGTAGCTAATTTGTAATTTTGTAATAAATGTGTGATTCAATATATATATATATGCTTGTATTAATTAAAAATAAAAATTAATATGGTCCTTTATGTGTGCAAATACTATATTATGCCTATTAAAAATAAAAAGTAACTAGTATATACTAAGTAAATAATTTAAACACGAGCTCACATTACTTACTTATTACTTAGTACATTTCTGTATTTGTTAGGAAAACCATTGTTGAACTTTATCGACTAATGATCACTGAATTAGTTATACAGAGATGTATTATCTTTCGCAAGGGCCGGGCTTTAAACTAATGATTTGGTGACAGTGACAACCCTGAGACAGTAGGCAATTATATCGCGGATTGGGCCGCAGATAACCTACTTGGCCTCTCTTTATACTATGCTTCTAATCTTTCTTATGTATTGTAATCTTCTTATATCCTATGTTCTGCAGTGGACTTGTGAAGGGCTGTAATGATGATATATAGATATATATGTAAATTCTATAGCGATCCTGCCATAATGATTAACAGGTTCACTATCCAGGTTATAGAGTGAAAAATTGCTCAGAAGTCCAGTTATGTTTTTGTGAAAATTTGTATCTTATGGGTGTAACTAAATATATGTATATATAATAATTGGAAAATATTATTTTTAATCATACCACATATGGTCTGTGGACTGTCTAAAACAAAAGTTGTCTCATGAGATATAAAAGATGGCAAAATTACTAGACGTAAGTGTGCCGGATGCTATAATGAGTTACGTCAAAAAGGGGAAACATCAACAGCTGCCTCTAATAAAGCCAATAGGGTTTCACAAATATGCAACATCTGTACTAAAATGTATTGTCTACAATGTTTCCAAAAAGAACATAATAATATGAACATTTAATTTTTTTCGGTATTTCTTCTTTTTCAATAAATTAATATTTACTTTTCATTACATTGTATGTTTTATTTTACATATTGATTATTTATTCAGCTTAAAGTGAAAACGCAATAAAATGTACATAGGTAACTTTAGTTTCGATTATACATTTTTTTTAAAATCGCAATTGTGATAATATGGCACATCCATACCCTATGTCCCAACACTATTTGTAATATATAGGGTATGTTCTGTCAAGTACACGTCAAATAAACGACGTTCTCCTCACGTCCACTGATAAAAACAGCCTGGAATTTGTATTGACGAACAGACCACATATGGTCTGTAGACTGGTAGTGTAGTTTAGTCTACAGACCATATGTGGTCTGTGGACAGTGAATCTGTTAAACCGTCAGAAAATTTACCTAAGTATTGTTAAATAAATAGTTTTGTGTAAAACTTTAAATAAAAACGCCGAAATTCACGCTTCAATTTAATACTATCACGCGGACGAATAAGGGTTCTTTCATGACCCGTAAATAACAGACCTAAATAAACATTCATAATGGCCTCAAATCCTAACATTTTTTTTTTAATTTAATTAACGGGAATGTTTTATTATTATATGTTAACATACACAGGATATTGTATTTATATCATTAATTATTACAGTTGTGAAAAAAAAATAACTCAAGATGAGTTATATTTTTTCAAGAGGATTAATTTCAAGAGAAAATAAAATTGGGAATTGTCTGTATTATTAGGACTAGGACAATATAACTTACAGTTTAATGATTTTCCTCTCAGAGCGTTCTTATTTTACAAACATAAGGTAACAACTGTAATGTCATTTAAATGGGTATATTGAAATCTTTACCCCTATTTCTCCATCTTCACGTATGAATTTTTTTCAAGTTTAAATGGAACTACATTTGAAGTATAACTTATTATATAAAACCAAGAATCATTTAAATAGCTATTGCCGTTTCCGAGATCATCAGTTAAGAAAAACATACACGTCGAACATTCTCGATTTTTGACATGGTCAAAAATAAAATAAAACTAAAGAAAAATAAAATATCTTATATATTATGTTATATCTTAAACTACGGGTTTAATAATTAAGCATGCATGCATTCCCGGGCTTGGAATCGAATCTTGTACAGTCAACTACAACCTAACTTACTACCTTACACGGATCTATAAAAAAAAATAGGTTACCCAATTGCATAAATTCTCGGGATTTCCATAAGAGCAAAGCTTCGAAAGAATAGCTTAATGCCAAACACGATTGAAGGCTTACGCTATATCCAAACTTACTACCAGGGCCTCCTCCTCGATCTCTACTGCTTATACTCATCGGTGATTCAGGTAGACAAGTAGATCAACAGCTAAGCGACCTCGACGGAAACCGTAGTGACGGTCACTAATCTGATCCGTTTCAAGGTTTCGCATGAGCTAGCAGTTAATAATGGAATCCATTATTGTGAAGAACAAGAAGGTGATAGCGATAGGCCGTTGGACGGGTCCAAGCGGTCACCTTTTTTTGCGATCAGGTGCTCTAAGGAAGTCTTGCATGAGCCTGGAACGACACCTTAAGAGTAAGAGAACCGGAAAAGATGCGTAAGAATTGTTGCGAACTCTGGAGCACATGTCTTTAGCAAAATTGGGGGACATCTATCAGGCCCACTTGACTTATGGACGTTCACGGACAGTAGTGCTTCATAATCACATGTCCAGTGCTGGAAATAGGACTCCCCGAGAAATGTTATAAAGCACTGTCCTAAGCCACCGGCATCTATCGACTTCCTGTAATCTCTTAACAGGTTGTCACTCTATCTGGTTAAGAGCCTATTATTTGCAAAATATATTTCTTTTGTTGCGTAAACTAAACAATAGTAGAATCTCTCAGTGAAATACCGAGCCGCTGCTTACAATTCTTATTCCCTAGGCAATTAGTATAATTTATAGATACTATTGTTCTGTTTCTCATATTACTCTAAGCTATTTAAATAAGTTTTAACAGTAAGTGCAGTTATGTTAATATTATTTCATGAACTTATATCTTAACAGGTCAAAGAGATGAAGGTTATACGCGTTAAAATCCGTAAAATTAGTTTCATTTAATGAGTATTAGCGTAAATATAAGAAATAATAGATGAAGATTCATCATCAATATCACATAAAAGTGCAATGCTGGAGATAGTAGTCATCCGTTCTAGAGTTTTTCTTAGTCGTCATGCTTGGCACGACGATTGACGATCCCAGACATCTCTCACCTCTGTTCATCTTCTTTTTATCTCTAATTCGGGGCTAACCAGTGCCAGCTCGTACCATTTGACCGTATTCAGTACAGAGCGGCTCTAATCGTTGACGACCGAGTTCTCCGATCGTCTCGATTCACTGGTGCTGCTAGAGATGTCTGATGATGCATTTTCTATCGCATTTACCACAGGGAGAGCTTTAAGGAATTGTTCAGATTAATTCCAATCACCGACTATTATCAATGCACATCGATACAAAACTTACTTTACCATCCACATCATCTGGATGGTTGGCGGTCCATTAATATGTGATTTATTGGGAGTTTTCTAATCGAATCGTTTACTATCGGAAAATTTCCGGACCGATACGACTAAGGATAAGCTCACACCGAGATGTGACGCGAAACCACGCGGCGCCCACTTTTTAAGATAGTGAAACAAAATATAACTTTATTTACTACACGAAAAGATACACATTTTATTGAGATAATTCCAAAATGCCACGCTGTGTCACGGCGTTGACTTTCTACGTATTAAGTCATGCCAAAAAAGGTCATCACTCAGTACGAGTTGCTTTAAACTACAACGATAATTTCCAGTAATGATCAGAAAAATCATCATTTAACCAATAACAGCTCTTAATCTCTCTGCTGCCGTCTGGTGGATCTAGCTTAATAGCTAAGCTTGACAGACGTTTGCTACACTTATAATGGATGATTTCATTTTTTTCTATTGTTTTTGTTCATATTATAAGTCATTATTTTTTTTTATTATAAGTTGTCATGTGTGTAGATGTAAGTATTGAAATAAATCACTTTGTCTGTATTTTAGTAAGTATATGGGCCACAGCTTCCATTTATAATCAGGTCGACTGTGTGCTTGTTTGTCACCTCCATTCTTCAAAAACTTCCTATTTGTCTTACAATATTGTCATTCCATCTACTGAGGGCCATACCTATATTTCATTTGTCGACACAATAAAATAAAATAAAAAATAACCTGAATAAAAAGGAATAAAATTTACTATAATAGTTTATAGACATTATTTCTTATTTCTTTAGTGTTATACTGAAATAATAACATAAGTTTCTACGATACTACGCGGCTTCTGCAAACAATAAAACATAGTAGCGGCATCCACTCCTTAAAGAGAACTTGTTTAATAGGATTTATTGTAATAGATTTTTATGGGATTAAATGTACTAAATAAGTATAGATTTAAACTATATTATATCTCTTATAGTTTATGAGATAATCAGCAAAAACATATACATTGTAGAGCCATTTTGCAGCTA
The DNA here is from genome assembly GCA_033319125.1 of Parnassius glacialis. Classification (NCBI taxonomy): domain Eukaryota; kingdom Metazoa; phylum Arthropoda; class Insecta; order Lepidoptera; family Papilionidae; genus Parnassius; species Parnassius glacialis. Next base: position 54,428,194 of record JAVANC010000005.1, read on the forward strand.
TATTAGTAGTATAGTTGTAGCACAAATGGGTCGGCTCGACCGGGGAAGGACCACGCTCTCACAGAATACCAGCTTAAAATAGCAGCTTAACACTGCTGTGTTTCGTATGGTGAGTGCAGATAACTGGACACCATTTTTACTGGAAAAGAGGCATTCCATCTTAGTCCTCACGGTTAACAACACATCTGCATTTTGATTCTTTATTGAGGATAGATGTAGATGTCTATGGGTCACAGCAACCACTTACCATCAGGGTGGCCTGTGTGCTCGTTTATCACCCTGGTGTGGCTCAGGGTTTTCACTAATGTAATACCTATTATAAATTTTAGTTAGTAATAAAATCGACTTAGAACAGAAAGTTTGTCTTAATTAATTACGTCATTACTTCAGTTTATCTATTTACAAAAATAACCTTGCATGTTTTGCGGAACGAATATCGTATATATTAGATCATTACTGGCATTGTTGTTTATCTGTTCTGGAAGTATCATCATAATCAGTATGGCTTTTTCGAAGATTAGCACAGACAGACAGACAGACAGCAGATAGATATATCGTAATTACAGACAGAGACTCCAATTTTAGTTATATCTGTATTGTTCGCGCAAAAGCGCTAATGTCAAGCATTGACCTTAGATGGCACTCGGATCGGCGCGATACGGGATGCAGTTCGTCCGAGCGTGAATTCGTGAAGTAGAAGAAAAATTAGGAGTCCAAATTCATCGCTGCGAGAGATAACACGCGGTCTATTTTGTCGGGAGCTCGTATAGTAAATATACTGACTGCGAATTGTAGGCGCGTATTCTTTGCTGAGAGCGTCACCCGGGACTTTTAGGTTTAACGCTGAAGCCGTATAAGTGGATTCGACTGTATAGTTACTAGTGTGGCATTTGATGTTCTAGAAATAACTGTTGCCACGCGGAACGGTAGTGACATTTGATCCGTTTGCGCGTGTTAAGCTTATAACAAACGAGAGTTAGTGGCTTCTGTAAGGTAGTTAATCGTACGACAGAGTTAAAGAACTGTCATCGTAGAAAACGAAAAAAGTGATTGCGGAAGGAGACCGTAGTTTGGAGTGGTGCTGAGGGCCGAACTGCTGCAGAGGGTAACGGTCTAATAAGGTCTATAACACTACCAGCCACACCCAGATACACATCACTGACCCTTACTTTCCTAGCACTATACATCCACATGCGACCTGACCGAATCCTGAGGAACCAGTCGCCTTGGATAGAGGTAAGTAAGCTCCCTTTATTAGAATGTAACGCTCCCCCCTAATTGTTTATTGTAATTAGAAACTTTTCACCTTGGCCTGTAGCAGGCCCGACCAGCATCTGCTTGTAGGTTCTCCGTCTATGGGCCCGCGGGGGACCCTACTCCTGGAATAAGCAGCTGCTGGCCGTAACAGTATAATTTCTTAGAACACTTACACAAAATATTTTATACGTGAAACGTAGATTTCAATGTTTTTTTCAGGATTTACATGAGGTAGGTTGAGATAGGTAGGTTTAGATACGAGGTGGATTGAAAAGTACTCGGCCTAACCAAGAAAATAAACACATACTAAATCAGTTATATTTTTATTTTTCTACATAATCACCATCAAGTTCAATACACTTTTGCCACCTCCCCTTCCAAGCATTTAGACCGTTGAAAAAAAATGATTCTTCCTTAGAGTCAAAATATGCGTCTACAGCTGCTTTGACCTCGTCGTTTGTCGAAAATCTTTGACCTCCCAAGAGTGCTTCTTTAGGTTAGGGAACAGAAAGAAGTCTGATGGTGCCAGATCAGGTGAATACGGCGGATGCGGTAACAGTTCAAAGCCACAGTTGTGAATTTCAGCCATTGACTGTACTGACGTGTGAACACGGGCGTTATCTTGATGAAACAGGACTTTTCTTCTGAGCATTCCTCGTTTTTCTTTTATTTCCTCTCGTAAACGACGTAGTAAGGTGCAGTAGTAATCAGAGTTTATAGTCTGACCCCTTTCAAGATAATCAATCATAATCACACCTTTCGAGTCCCAGAATACTGAAGCCATCACCTTATTTGCCGACAAAATCGACTTAGCCTTTTTAGGGGGTGGTGAACCAGGTCTTTTCCACTGTTTTGATTGTTGTTTTGTTTCCGGTGTACAGTAATGAACCCATGTTTCGTCTATAGTAACAAAACGATTCAAAAAATCATCTGCATCGGCTTCAAATAACTCCAAACAGTCGCGTGAAATAGTCAATCGCGTCCTTTTTTGTTCAACTGAAAGCAGTCGCGGAACCCACCACGCAGACACCTTGTGGAAACCCAACTCGTTGACAATGATGTTTTGAGTTCATTCATAAGAGATGCCTATAATCTCGGCTATCTCTCTAATTTTTAATCTGCGGTCTCCCATTATTAAATCAAGTACTTTTTTAATATTTTCTTCAGTAGTTGACGTCGAAGGCCTTCCAGAGCGGGGTCCATCTTTCCCACTCTCTCTACCACGCTTAAATTCTGCTATCCATTTTTTGACGGATGAATATGACAGAGCACAATCGCCTAATGTACTGACCATGTCATTATGGATGGCTTTTGATGATAGCCCTTTCTTATGGAGGTACTTAACGACGGCACGCTGCTCGATTTGCTCCATTCGCGGAAATTATGTCCGATTACTTTGTTAATAAATTTATAAAATCACAACTAATTATCGCACACGTTTCGAACTTCACACAATGAACTAGTCTAAACTGAACTACATAATGTGGGTAGATTTGATTTTTAGAATTGAATGGATCTGTGTTAGGCCGAGTACTTTTCAATCCACTTAGTATATCGTGAAGTTAGGTAGGTAACGTAAATTAAGGTAACACGTTGGTTAGGTAAATTAAAGGTTAAAACAAAAAAAAAAACAAATTAAAGATTGACAATTTCAACACATCACCATTTTACAACAAAACTACGAGTACCAAATGATAGAGTGGCTAGGCCTTTTCTACATAAAATTAATAAACCTATTCTTATTTAGTTTTACGTAAAAAATGCCATATATCGCCACCGTTTCCGAGATAATAGCAAAACATTTTAAAATGCAATTTCAATAACTGAACCACATGCCCAATTACTATTATTATATATTTGCAGGGTTTATTTAAGTTTTAAGCGGGCGAAGACGAGGGTAAAAGCTAGTATTTAATAATATTGAAATACATACATATAGAGACGAGCTGAGAATTACTAGAACTTAAACAATTAATTATGCGGTCGAAAGTGATAAAGCTTCTGTAACAAGTTTGCTTCATTACGTATGTACATACACATACATATTTTATTAATAATTTGCTTGACTTATTGCGTAGTTAATAGAACACATTCAATTTTATCAAAAATTCGAGTCCAATTTCAACGATCATTAAATTATCGGGAATTGATAAATGCTTTATATGTACATTGAATACTAGCAACCCCTTTGTGTGGCATCTTAAATGAAAGCTTTCCTTGTGTGGCATCTTAAATGTGGCGTCATTAAGATTTTTTTAATAATCATCAATGTCCATTTATCCTATCTATTATTTAATTTCGCAAAAAATCTCCTAGTTTTCAACCAACTTCATAATAAGGAGGAATTTCTTAATTCGACTGTATTTTGTTATGTTGCTACCTCAGAATTTTATTCGAGGTAGTCCGATTTTGATAATTCTTCTTTTATTTGAAAGCTGGTACTTCTCCTGTAGTCTCTTATAAATATTATTAAGATCTGACAATTTGTTTTTAAGTAATCCTTCATCATCTTCATCATTACAGCCCTTCACAAGTCCACTGCTGAACATAGGCCTCCCCCAAAGAATGCCATAACGCACGGTCCTGAGCCACCTGCATCCATCGACTTCCTGCATATCTTACCAGGTCGTCACTCCATCTAGTGGGGGGACGCCCTACACTTCGCCTGCCGGTACGAGGCTGCCACTCGAGAACCTTTCTTCCCCATCGGTTGTCGGTTCTTCGAGCTATATGGCCGGCCCATTGCCACTTCAGCTTACTAATCCATTGGGCTATGTCGGTCACTCTGGTTCTACTGCGGATCCTCTCCATAGCTCGCTGAGCGACCTTGAGCTTCCTCATCCGGCCAGCAGTGAAGGACCACGTCTCAGTTCCGTATGTCATCACTGGCAACACGCACTGGAAGTACAGTCTCGTTTTCAAGTTTTGAGATATACGTGACGAGAAGATGTGCCGTAATTTCCCGAACGCTGCTCAACCGAGTTGAATCCGTCGATTGACCTCTCGTTCGATGTTGGACTTACCTAGTCGGACTATTTATCCCAGGTAAACATACTCGTCAACAACTTCGAGCTTAGTGCTCCCAACAACTACCTAATAATCCTTAATAATGCGTATTTAATTGATTACGACTACATTGATAATGTTTTATTTTCATTTATATTGAAGTCGGTTGTACAAAATTTTTAATTTTACCACTTGTTAGAATAAAATATATCCTAGATCTCTTCTGGTATAGCTCTCTATCTGTTCGTCAAGTTTCATTACTATCGGTTCAGTCATTCCGACGATTAGCAAGGACAGACAGATAGACAGACAGTCAGACAGAAATACTAAAATGGTTATTCATGACTAAATAGCTCAGCTTAATAAATGGCAGTTGTTTCGATATAACAGACAGACACCTAAATTTTGTTTATATGTATAGATTTACTCAAAAGGCTTAGGCCACACTCATACCAAAGAATAAGGTAGTTTGGAAAATCCAAAACTGCACGCCTCATGAGCGTTTCATTTAATCATGATGAAAAATAAATAAATAGTATTCCTGACTTTTAAAATATGTTATTTATGTGCTTTAAATTACCGCTTAATTATTTTAACAGGTAGTGTTACTTACAGCAAAAACAGTTACCAAATTAAATCGAATACGTAAAGTATACAATCGATATAGGCTGTTTGTTACATTTGTCCTTTTTCTTTGTTTATTTAAATTTTCAATAGCAATAAAACTGATAAAAGTTAAAAATTATTTTATTAACAAACTACGCGCAATACGCTATTGATATGAAATAGGAAACCAGTTGATTTAGTTCTGAAGCTATTAAAAAAAAGTCGATCTCGATACTTCAATGTCGAAATGACCACATACAAAATCTACATCCGGACGGCAACGTAAAATTTTTAAACCGTTTTTTTTTAATAATAACATAAAATGCAATATAAAATGACTTTTTAGAAAATATAAGATGGAATAATTAGAGTGTTTTCTAGATATACGGCTACTCATAATATTATCGTATTAGTGCAATATGGTTATGGTAGAGGCATTTTAATCCTTTCGCTGTTCCATGCACTACATATAGGTCATTGCTATTGTCTTACTATTGTGTCTGCAAGCCGGACAGTGAAAGTGTTAAGACCACAAAATTGCTTGATCTTGATATGTCAAGAGTAAAGCAGTACATCAAACGCGAAGCGTTATGAGGTTTGCAAAAGACGGAGCGCCTAGAATAGAAAGTAAAGTCATTAAAAAGGAATATAGGATGTTTCAGATATAGGCTAAAGAAATTTTATATTGTTATTTAAGGCACTGTACGACCTACCCTACATTACCCGGTTTATACTAGTTCTGGATTGTGGCTCATGACACTGAAATTCTAGTCAAAATTGTATTACTTTGCAATTTGGTGTTCTTTATTTAAGCCATGGTAGTTCATAAGGTAAGCTGTCGCTGTAAATTTTACAGTACATAAGAACCCACGTTCGATTTGATCAATCCGCTGGTGCTAATGAAATTGTGAATTACATTTTTAAGTTCTGATTTAGCACGCGCGCGGTGGTGAAGAAAAATATCTTGTCGATCTGCGCGAAATAAAGAAATTCTTCAGCACGTATTGCAGACATATCTTCGCCTTAAAATCCTCTCAGGAAAGAGAGGAAATCTGAGGGACGTACTAGGCTGAAATTTTAGTTATGCCCACAAAGGCATATTTGACATAGTTGCCATGCTGCCAGGTCGGTTGGCAACTACAGTGTTTTTATTTTTTAGTTGTTATTTGAAAGATGCTGCTGCCCATCTCTTAGAATGATACTCTTAGTCATCTCTTACAACACCCACGGGACGATATCGACGTTCCCGAGCAATAAGCCAGTTATCGTAAAACCTAAATTTTACAGGAAAAACTATTAATTTTTGTGGTATAACTCAGAAACACGATAGAAAATTAAAGCGATTGATATATTTAATCAAAGTTATTTTAAAGCATGTATATCTTGATGTTGGAGTTGAGTTAAATTATTTAGAATTTTTTTATAGGATAAGGGTCACAAACGAGCACGCAGTCAACCTGATTGTAAGTGGTCACTGTAGCCCACGGACATCTACATTTATCCTCGATTACCAATCAAAACGCAGATGCATTGTCATCCATAAGTATCTAAAATGGAATGCATCGGTTTCCAGTAAAAAGGGTTCTCTACACTCACCATACGAAACACAGTAGCATTAAGTTGCTATTTACGCTAGTATTCTGTGAGAGCGTGGTCCTTCCCCGGTCGAGCCGACCCATTCTTGTTACAACTATACCAGAAATATAGCTGCAGCATGGCTCTACCACTGCCAAATTGCCAGCAATATGGGATAATAAAAATTACTGAAAATACGCTATAAATGTTTTTCAGTATTATTAATATACGGGATTATCGTGGTAAATTTCTCAATAGTAATTTTATAATAACGTTAAAATATTGACTTATTGGATCAATTTGTATTTAAGAGGCAAAATTAATGTACTGTTACAAAGTTTTGCTGTACTTTGTAATAGATTGGAAAAGGCAAAGACATAAAACCCTGTTTTTGCCGTTCGTGGCGTAGTTTGTTAATTTTCATTTCATAAAAAATAAACAAATTTGTATTTTAAAATTATTGCTATTAAGTTGTATAAGGAATTCCGAATAATAGATTCAGTATCATTGTCAAACGAAAGTTCAGGGTTCGATTCCCCGGTCTAGAGATCATTCCACAAAAGTTTGTTTATAGATTAATTTAGAGTCATGTGTTACATAGTAATCGGCTATGCAATACAAATAATAGTCTTGTATTGAATTAGATACTTATTTTAGATGAAAATATATTTTGTTCTTGTGCTAAAAGATAAGATTCATAATGGCTAGATAGGAATAGCATATTATTTTTATAAGATAAGGGTGAAAAACGACCACACAGTCCACCTGATGGTAAGTGGTTGCTGCGGCCCATAGACATCTACGTCTATCCTCTGTTACAGATCAAAATGCAGATGCGTTTTCACCCGTGAGGACTAGGATGGAATGCCTCATTTCCAGTAAAAAGGGCCTCTGGCCACCTGCACTCACCAAGCGAAACGCAGAGGTAAACCTCTACTTCACGCTGGTATTCTGTGAGGTCGTGGTACTACCCCGGTTCGAGCCGGCCTATCCATGCGACAGCAAAAGCTGCCGCCTGGCTCTACCACTGTTTGCAAACAAATAATGTTTCATAATGAACAGAGATAGTTGTAATTAAGACAAAGAATGCACTAGCCCCTACTGATATGACAAGGATCATGTATGGATTGGTTGTTCATATTGCATTAGAGTTACGCAGTGTCTAAATAATAAACTATAAAAATAAAAAATAACTTTATCAATTTATGAAAATTTCAGTAATATGTGTAGAAATTAGTAACAAATATTTCAGGATTGTTTTGCGTGTTAATAATAACAGTGCTGTGTTAAGTTGTCTAAATTTGTGCTTAAAATAGTCAAATAATAATAGATTTATTTAAGAAAATTAAAGTCGAATTAAAGTGTATTAATCCCTTTAAATCGTGAACTATAATATTGTACGAGTATTATTAAAGATATTCGTGTTTATCAATAAAGATTGTTATTTTAACCATGTGTGTTAGATATTTAAGATTTATAACTTTGAAAATGTTCTGTAAAATAGGTGTATTTTGTTGAATGTTTTAATATGTTTTTATGTGATAACGATGTCATGTATAACATAATGACAAGACTTTGTGTTTTTCTCATAAATAACATTGTGCGACTATATGTTTTAAATAAATAAAGATATGGGGCAAAATACAAGGGTGCAATGATGAAAATTAATGTTAAGAAATTTCGAAATGGCGCGCGGCGTGCGGCGTGCGGTTCTCTTTTGCGTATAGCTCGAGACTAGAATAGTAAACTGGTAATTTGGAAACTCATTCCGCGCGGTATTTTCGGCCACGCTGACAACGGGCTACACCCCCACTTAAACAACTTTCCGCCGCTACACGCTCGCCCTCGGGACGGGCGACCTTTACCAAGAGAACTCCTACCTACATAGATTAGGGAGTCGAGTAAAACCCTCAATGCCACAGATAGGTGAACTTAGACGCCTTGATAGGCCAATTTATACGCCTTTATAGGCCGACTTAATAGGCCGACTTAATAGGCCGACTTAATAGGCCGACCCTAGGCCAACTTAGACGCCACAGGCCAAATTAGACGCCAATAGATAACCAATCTACAGCGACCGGGAAATCGACCCCGTAATCGCCCGGTCCATAGTTATGGGCCTTGACGAATACCCAGGCAATGGGGAATGCCCCGAGGCCTGTTCCTGTAGTGCGAATAGCACACAGAAGAATACAACTTAGTGGAAGTTCGTTCAGGACCAGATACTAGTTTTACAGTTTAAAGCAAGAAGAAAAACAATAGGGGAGTAATAGGAAAAGTAGTGAAAGTTTCAACAATGCAATGTTATGGGGAAATGACGAAGTTAAAATTGCTGTTTCATTTCCTACTGCACCTTCCAATTAAGAAGATATACAGTCCACTGTACAGACGTCATGACGAGGACTACTCCATAAGGACCCGTAATCTTAGTCGTCTAATATTTCTTTTAAGAAAGGTCGATAGACTTCCTTGTGTGGCACTCCTTCTCCGGGGTCACGCCCACCTCGTTATTCCCGAACCCAACGTCGTGTGATATCATTTTATTGGAATAAAAAGTCATAGAATGGTTGACCCCTGTCTGTGCGACCCTTTCAGTTGAAGTACTGCCGCTGAACCGCCTACTGTGAGGTCTTCCCAAAAATAAAACGACGAGATTGAATCAAAAATATAATGAGAATTGAATTACAAATTTTACATTGAATTTACTAACGTTGTGACGAAAAATCAAACCATAGCACGCATTTTTTTCTGTTAGCGACATATATCGAACTATCAACAAAAGTGGAAAATATTATCTAACATTTAACTCACATCAGACGCCGAGCGACGGGCTGCGACCCTTTCAGTTAGTCATTCAAGCCGATGGAGACCGGATCAAGAAGACCCTTTCAGTTGGTCATTCGAAGCCGGATATAGACCAGATTAAGAAGACATTGAAGACCAGGCCAGCATAGGAGGCCTACTGGTTTTGATGCAGGACCGGGCGAGTTGCTGACAACCAAGTCAGTATAGGAGACCTGTGGAAACTGGATACTGGATAGCTGCCAGAAGAAAGAAACTAGGATTGGCCAGAGGCAAGTGATTATGTGGGGCACTCACTCCAGCCAGGTGCGAGTACTTATTTAAGGCACTCACTGCGGCCAAGCAAAGGGCTTGGCATTTTTCCTGTTGGGCAAATGTGCTCGGCATTCCTGTCGGGCAAGTGTGCTCAGCATTTCTGTCGGACAAGTGTGCTCGGCATTCCTGCCATCTGGCAAGTGTACTCGGCATTCCTGTGGCACTCATTTTCGCCGGGCAAAGGTGTTAGGTGTTTACTTTTGAGAGGCAAGGCTGATTGAGGAGGGCACTCACTGCTGCTGCCAAGTGAGGGTGCCAGTGGAAGGCACCTGACTGCACTGCGGCCGGCATCACCGGTGACTAGGCGGCGAGTCACCAGCATACCAAGCACCGACCCCTAACGGTGCCAAACGTCAGACCTTGGGTTTAACACCTTTAACAAGGTGGCGTAGTTCTTTCGAGCGAGACTGCATTTGCACAGCTCGAATGCTCCGTCACATTTGCAGACAGGCAGTGCCCCAACCTTTGTCGTGAAGCGAAAATTAATAAGAAAAATATATAGAACCTAACCTAAGAACAACAAAACAACAAAAGTAGACCAATAAAATAATATATTTAAAGTTTTAGAAAGGTATTTACAATTTTATAAAAAAAATGAAATATGATGATGTGAGATTACAATTAGATTTAAAAAAAAATAAAGATAGGAGAATAGGAGAATATAGTATTATAGTGGAGCTTAAAGGTTGAAGTGACACGTTGCTTTTGTAGAAGTAGGCACACGCGGAGCTTGAGGTTTCTTAGCGGCGACGGCACGCAGCGTCTGGACTGGGCACACGCAGCGTCCGGAGCCGGCGGACGTAGCGCCTGGGGTAGGTGCGCTCAGCAATTGGAGCAAGCAGGAGCAGCGCCCAAAGGTAGCGCAGGCATTAGGTGCACTCGGCGCCTGGAGCAAGCAGTCGTAGCGCCCGAAGTAGCGCGGCAGTAGGTGCACTCAGCGCCTGGAGCAAGCAGTCGTAGCGCCCGGAGTAGTGTGGCCCCGGCGCTTGAAGTAGACTTCGCCGACGACTTCACGTGTAGATGGAGGCTTGCAGGATAATATAATATAATAATAAGGCCTTTAGTAGATGTTTCTCGTTGAGAACTGAAGCGAGACTTTTTTTTTGTATTCTCTGTTTGTTGTGAAATAGCTTTGCATGTTTTTCGGAACGAATATCGTATATATTAGATCATTATTAGCATTGTTTTCTATCAGTTTCGGAAGTATCATTATAATCAGTATGGCTTTTTTCGAAGATTAGCACAGACAGACAGACAGACAGCAGATAGTTATATCGATATTACAGACAGAGACTCCAATTTTAGTTATATCTGTATAATTTCTTAGAACAGTAACATAAGATATTTTGTACCTTAAACCTAGATTTCAATGTTTTTTTCAAGATTTACATGAGGTAGGTAGGTTTAGATATATCGTGAAGTTAGGTAGGTAACATAAATTAAGGTAACACGTTGGTAAGGTAAATTAAAGGTGAAAACAAAAAAAAACAAATTAAAGTTTGACAATTTCTACACATCACCATTTTATAACAAAACTACGAATACCAAATGATAGAGTGGCTAGGCCTTTTCTACATAAAATTAATAAACCTATTCTTATTTAATTTTACGTAAAAAAGGCCATATATCGCCACCGTTTCGAGATAATAGCAATATATTTTAAAATGGTATTTCAATAACTGAACCACTTGCCCAATTACTATTATTATATTATATTTGCAGGGTTTATTTAAGTTTTAAGCGAGCGAAGACGAGGGTGAAAGCTAGTATTTAATAATATTGAAATACATACATATAGTAACGAGCTGAGAATTACTAGAACTTAAGCAATTAATTATGCGGTCGAAAGTGATAAAGCTTCTGTAACAAGTTTGCTTCATTACGTATGCACATACACATACATATTTTATTAATAATTTGCTTGACTTATTGCGTAGTTAATAGAACACATTCAACCTTAGCCAAAATTCGAGTCCAATTTCAACGATCATTAAATTATCGGGAATCGATAAATGCTTTATATGTACATTGAATATTAGCAACCCACCCCATCTTTCCTTGTGTGGCATCTTAAATGTGGCGTCATTAAGATTTTTTAATAATCATCAATGACCATTTATCCTATCTATTATTTAATTTCGCAAAAATCTCCTAGTTTTCAACTGACTTCAAAATAAGATGGTTTTCTTAATTCAACTGTATTTTGTTATGTGCTACCTCAAAATTTTTTTCGAGGTAGTCCGATTTTGATGATTCTTCTTTTATTTGAAAGCTGGTACTTCTCCTGTAGTCCCATATAAATATGATTAAGATCTGACAATTTGTTTTTAAGAAATCCTTCATCATCATCATCATTACAGCCCTTCACAAGTCCACTGCTGAACATAGGCCTCTTCCAAAGAATGCCACAAAGCACGGTCCTGAGCCACCTGCATCCATCGACTTCCTGCATATCTTACCAGGTCGTCACTCCATCTAGTGGGGGAACGCCCTACACTTCGCCTGCCGGTACGAGGCTGCCACTCGAGAACCTTTCTTCCCCATCGGTTGTCGGTTCTTCGAGCTATATGGCCGGCCTATTGCCACTTCAGCTTACTAATCCGTTGGGCTATGTCGGTCACTCTCGTTCTACTGCGGATATCCTCATTTCTGAGTTCCTTTTTTTGAGACCTCTCGTTCGAAGTTGAACTTACCTAGTCGGACTATTTGTCCCAGGTAAACATACTCGTCAACAACTTCAAGCTTAGTGCTCCCAACAACTACCTAATAATCCTTACTAATGCGTATTTAATTGATTTCGACTACATTGATAATGTTTTAATTTTATTTATATTGAAGTCGGTTGTACAAAATTTTTAATTTTACCACTTGTTGGAATAAAATATATCCTAGATCTCTTCTGGTATAGCTCTCTATCTATTTGTCAAGTTTCATTACTATAGGTTCAGTCATTCCGACGATTAGCACGGACAGACAGATAGACAGAAAGTCAGACAGAAATACTAAAATGGTTATTCATGACTTAATAGCTCAGCTTAATAAATGGCAGTTGTTTCGATATTACAGGCAGGCACTTCAATTTTGTTTATATGTATAGATTTACTCAAAAGGCTTAGGCCACACTCATACCAAAGAATAAGGTAGTTTGTAAAATCCAAAACTGCACGCCTCATGAGCGTTTCATTTAATCTTGATGAATAAAAAATAGTATTCCTGACATTTAAAATATGTTATTTATGTGCTTTAAATTACCGCTTAATTATTTTAACAGGTAGTGTCACTTACAGCAAAAAAAGTTACCAAAGTAAATCGAATAAGTAAAGTATACAATCGATATAGGCTGTTTGGTACATTTTTCCTTTTTCTTTGTTTATTTAAATTTTCAATAGCAATAAAACTGATAAAAGTTAAAAATTATTTTATTAACAAACTACGCGCACTACGCTATTGATATGGAATAGGAAACCAGTTGATTTAGTTCTGAAGCTATTAAAAAAAGTCGATCTCGATACTTCAATGTCGAAATGACCACATACAAAATCTACATCCGGACGGCCACGTAAAATTTTTAAACCGTTTTTTTTTTAATAATAACATAAAATGCAATATAAAATGACTTTTTAGAAAATATAAGATGGAATAATTAGAGTGTTTTCTAGATATACGGCTACTCATAATATTATCGTATTAGTGCAATATGGTTATGGTGGAGGCATTTTAACCCTTTCGCTGTTCCATGCACTACATATAGGTCATTGCTATTGTCTTACTATTGTGTCTGCAAGCCGGACAGTGAAAGTGTTAAGACCACAAAATTGCTTGATCTTGATATGTCAAGAGTAAAGCAGTACATCAAACGCGAAGCGTTATGAGGTTTGCAAAAGACGGAGCGCCTAGAATAGAAAGTTCTGGATTGCTAGTTCTGGATTGTGGCTCATGACACTGAAATTCTAGTCAAAATTGTATTACTTTGCAATTTGGTGTTCTTTATTTAAGCCATGGTAGTTCATAAGGTAAGCTGTCGCTGTAAATTTTACAGTACATGAGAACCCACGTTCGATTTGATCAATCCGCTGGTGCTAATGAAATTGTGAATTACATTTTTAAGTTCTGATTTAGCACGCGCGCGGTGGTGAAGAAAAATATCTTGTCGATCTGCGCGAAATAAAGAAATTCTTCAGCACGTATTGCAGACATATCTTCGCCTTAAAATCCTCTCAGGAAAGAGAGGAAATCTGAGGGACGTACTAGGCTGAAATTTTAGTTATGCCCACAAAGGCATATTTGACATAGTTGCCATGCTGCCAGGTCGGTTGGCAACTACAGTGTTTTTATTTTTTAGTTGTTATTTGAAAGATGCTGCTGCCCATCTCTTAGAATGATACTCTTAGTCATCTCTTACAACACCCACGGGACGATATCGACGTTCCCGAGCAATAAGCCAGTTATCGTAAAACCTAAATTTTACAGGAAAAACTATTAATTTTTGTGGTATAACTCAGAAACACGATAGAAAATTAAAGCGATTGATATATTTAATCAAAGTTATTTTAAAGCATGTATATCTTGATGTTGGAGTTGAGTTAAATTATTTAGAATTTTTTTATAGGATAAGGGTCACAAACGAGCACGCAGTCAACCTGATTGTAAGTGGTCACTGTAGCCCACGGACATCTACATTTATCCTCGATTACCAATCAAAACGCAGATGCATTGTCATCCATAAGTATCTAAAATGGAATGCATCGGTTTCCAGTAAAAAGGGTTCTCTACACTCACCATACGAAACACAGTAGCATTAAGTTGCTATTTACGCTAGTATTCTGTGAGAGCGTGGTCCTTCCCCGGTCGAGCCGACCCATTCTTGTTACAACTATACCAGAAATATAGCTGCAGCATGGCTCTACCACTGCCAAATTGCCAGCAATATGGGATAATAAAAATTACTGAAAATACGCTATAAATGTTTTTCAGTATTATTAATATACGGGATTATCGTGGTAAATTTCTCAATAGTAATTTTATAATAACGTTAAAATATTGACTTATTGGATCAATTTGTATTTAAGAGGCAAAATTAATGTACTGTTACAAAGTTTTGCTGTACTTTGTAATAGATTGGAAAAGGCAAAGACATACAACCCTGTTTTTGCCGTTCGTGGCGTAGTTTGTTAATTTTCATTTCATAAAAAATAAACAAATTTGTATTTTAAAATTATTGCTATTAAGTTGTATAAGGAATTCCGAATAATAGATTCAGTATCATTGTCAAACGAAAGTTCAGGGTTCGATTCCCCGGTCTAGAGATCATTCCACAAAAGTTTGTTTATAGATTTATTTAGAGTCATGTGTTACATAGTAATCGGCTATGCAATACAAATAATAGTCTTGTATTGAATTAGATACTTATTTTAGATGAAAATATATTTTGTTCTTGTGCTAAAAGATAAGATTCATAATGGCTAGATAGGAATAGCATATTTTTTTTATAGGATAAGGGTGAAAAACGACCACACAGTCCACCTGATGGTAAGTGGTTGCTGCGGCCCATAGACATCTACATCTATCCTCTGTTACAGATCAAAATGCAGATGTGTTTTCACCCATGAGGACTAGGATGGAATGCCTCATTTCCAGTAAAAAGGGCCTCCGGCCACCTGCACTCACCAAGCGAAACGCAGAGGTAAACCTCTACTTCACGCTGGTATTCTGTGAGGTCGTGGTACTACCCCGGTTCGAGCCGGTCCATCCATGCGACAGCAAAAGCTGCCGCCTGGCTCTACCACTGTTTGCAAACAAATAATGTTTCATAATGAACAGAGATAGTTGTAATTAAGACAAAGAATGCACTAGCCCCTACTGATATGACAAGGATCATGTACGGATTGGTTGTTCATATTGCATTAGAGTTACGCAGTGTCTAAATAATAAACTATAAAAATAAAAAATAACTTTATCAATTTATGAATATTTCAGTAATATGTGTAGAAATAAGTAACAAATATTTCAGGATTGTTTTGCGTGTTAATAAGAACAGTGCTGTGTTAAGTTGTCTAAATTTGTGCTTAAAATAGTCAAATAATAATAGATTTATTTAAGAAAATTAAAGTCGAATTAAAGTGTATTAATCCCTTTAAATCGTGAACTATAATATTGTACGAGTATTATTAAAGATATTCGTGTTTATCAATAAAGATTGTTATTTTAACCATGTGTGTTAGATATTTAAGATTTATAACTTTGAAAATGTTCTGTAAAATAGGTGTATTTTGTTCAATGTTTTAATATGTTTTTATGTGATAACGATGTCATGTATAACATAATGACAAGACTTTGTGTTTTTCTCATAAATAACATTGTGCGACTATATGTTTTAAATAAATAAAGATATGGGGCAAAATACAAGGGTGCAATGATGAAAATTAATGTTAAGAAATTTCGAAATGGCGCGCGGCGTGCGGCGTGCGGTTCTCTTTTGCGTATAGCTCGAGACTAGAATAGTAAACTGGTAATTTGGAAACTCATTCCGCGCGGTATTTTCGGCCACGCTGACAACGGGCTACACCCCCACTTAAACAACTTTCCGCCGCTACACGCTCGCCCTCCGGACGGGCGACCTTTACCAAGAGAACTCCTCCCTACATAGATTAGGGAGTCGAGTAAAACCCTCAATGCCACAGATAGGTGAACTTAGACGCCTTGATAGGCCAATTTATACGCCTTAATAGGCCGACTTAATAGGCCGACTTAATAGGCCAACTTAGACGCCACAGGCCAAATTAGACGCCAATAGATAACCAATCTACAGCGACCGGGAAATCGACCCCGTAATCGCCCGGTCCATAGTTATGGGCCTTGACGAATACCCAGGCAATGGGGAATGCCCCGAGGCCTGTTCCTGTAGTGCGAATAGCACACAGAAGAATACAACTTAGTGGAAGTTCGTTCAGGACCAGATACTAGTTTTACAGTTTAAAGCAAGAAGGAAAACAATAGGGGAGTAATAGGAAAAGTAGTGAAAGTTTCAACAATGCAATGTTATGGGGAAATGACGAAGTTAAAATTGCTGTTTCATTTCCTACTGCACCTTCCAATTAAGAAGATATACAGTCCACTGTACAGACGTCATGACGAGGACTACTCCATAAGGACCCGTAATCTTAGTCGTCTAATATTTCTTTTAAGAAAGGTCGATAGACTTCCTTGTGTGGCACTCCTTCTCCGGGGTCACGCCCACCTCGTTATTCCCGAACCAAAAGTCGTGTGATATCATTTTATTGGAATAAAAAGTCATAGAATGGTTGACCCCTGTCTGTGCGACCCTTTTAGTTGAAGTACTGCCGCTGAAACGCCTACTGTGAGGTCTTCCCAAAAATAAAACGACGAGATCGAATCAAAAATATAACGAGAATTAAATTACAAATTTTACATCGAATTTACTAACGTTGTGACGAAAAATCAAACCATAGCACGCATTTTTTTCTGTTAGCGACATATATCGAACTATCAACAAAAGTGGAAAATATTATCTAACATTTAACTCACATCAGACGCCGAGCGACGGGCTGCGACCCTTTCAGTTAGTCATTCAAGCCGATGGAGACCGGATCAAGAAGACCCTTTCAGTTGGTCATTCGAAGCCGGATATAGACCAGATTAAAAAGACATTGAAGACCAGGCCAGCATAGGAGGCCTACTGGTTTTGATGCAGGACCGGGCGAGTTGCTGACAACCAAGTCAGTATAGGAGACCTGTGGAAACTGGATACTGGATAGCTGCCAGAAGAAAGAAACTAGGATTGGCCAGAGGCAAGTGATTATGTGGGGCACTCACTCCAGCCAGGTGCGAGTACTTATTTAAGGCACTCACTGCGGCCAAGCAAAGGGCCTGGCATTTTTCCTGTTGGGCAAATGTGCTCGGCATTCCTGTCGGGCAAGTGTGCTCAGCATTTCTGTCGGACAAGTGTGCTCGGCATTCCTGCCGTCTGGCAAGTGTACTCGGCATTCCTGTGGCACTCATTTTCGCCGGGCAAAGGTGTTAGGTGTTTACTTTTGAGAGGCAAGGCTGATTGAGGAGGGCACTCACTGCTGCTGCCAAGTGAGGGTGCCAGTAGAAGGCACCTGACTGCACTGCGGCCGGCATCACCGGTGACTAGGCGGCGAGTCACCAGCATACCAAGCACCGACCCCTAACGGTGCCAAACGTCAGACCTTGGGTTTAACACCTTTAACAAGGTGGCGTAGTTCTTTCGAGCGAGACTGCATTTGCACAGCTCGAATGCTCCGTCACATTCGCAGACAGGCAGTGCCCCAACCTTTGTCGTGAAGCGACAATTAATAAGAAAAATATATAGAACCTAACCTAAGAACAACAAAACAACAAAAGTAGACCAATAAAATAATATATTTAAAGTTTTAGAAAGGTATTTACAATTTTATAAAAAAAATGAAATATGATGATGTGAGATTACAATTAGATTTAAAAAAAAATAAAGATAGGAGAATAGGAGAATATAGTATTATAGTGGAGCTATAAATAGTAGTCCCATATAAATATGATTAAGATCTGACAATTTGTTTTTAAGAAATCCTTCATCATCATCATCATTACAGCCCTTCACAAGTCCACTGCTGAACATAGGCCTCTTCCAAAGAATGCCACAAAGCACGGTCCTGAGCCACCTGCATCCATCGACTTCCTGCATATCTTACCAGGTCGTCACTCCATCTAGTGGGGGAACGCCCTACACTTCGCCTGCCGGTACGAGGCTGCCACTCGAGAACCTTTCTTCCCCATCGGTTGTCGGTTCTTCGAGCTATATGGCCGGCCTATTGCCACTTCAGCTTACTAATCCGTTGGGCTATGTCGGTCACTCTCGTTCTACTGCGGATATCCTCATTTCTGAGTTCCTTTTTTTGAGACCTCTCGTTCGAAGTTGAACTTACCTAGTCGGACTATTTGTCCCAGGTAAACATACTCGTCAACAACTTCAAGCTTAGTGCTCCCAACAACTACCTAATAATCCTTACTAATGCGTATTTAATTGATTTCGACTACATTGATAATGTTTTAATTTTATTTATATTGAAGTCGGTTGTACAAAATTTTTAATTTTACCACTTGTTGGAATAAAATATATCCTAGATCTCTTCTGGTATAGCTCTCTATCTATTCGTCAAGTTTCATTACTATCGGTTCAGTCATTCCGACGATTAGCACGGACAGACAGATAGACAGAAAGTCAGACAGAAATACTAAAATGGTTATTCATGACTTAATAGCTCAGCTTAATAAATGGCAGTTGTTTCGATATTACAGGCAGGCACTTCAATTTTGTTTATATGTATAGATTTACTCAAAAGGCTTAGGCCACACTCATACCAAAGAATAAGGTAGTTTGTAAAATCCAAAACTGCACGCCTCATGAGCGTTTCATTTAATCTTGATGAATAAAAAATAGTATTCCTGACATTTAAAATATGTTATTTATGTGCTTTAAATTACCGCTTAATTATTTTAACAGGTAGTGTCACTTACAGCAAAAAAGTTACCAAAGTAAATCGAATAAGTAAAGTATACAATCGATATAGGCTGTTTGGTACATTTGTCCTTTTTCTTTGTTTATTTAAATTTTCAATAGCAATAAAACTGATAAAAGTTAAAAATTATTTTATTAACAAACTACGCGCACTACGCTATTGATATGGAATAGGAAACCAGTTGATTTAGTTCTGAAGCTATTAAAAAAAGTCGATCTCGATACTTCAATGCCGAAATGACCACATACAAAATCTACATCCGGACGGCCACGTAAAATTTTTAAACCGTTTTTTTTTTAATAATAACATAAATTGCAATATAAAATGACTTTTTAGAAAATATAAGATGGAATAATTAGAGTGTTTTCTAGATATACGGCTACTCATAATATTATCGTATTAGTGCAATATGGTTATAGTAGAGGCATTTTAACCCTTTCGCTGTTCCATGCACTACATATAGGTCATTACTATTGTCTTACTATTGTGTCTGCAAGCCGGACAGTGAAAGTGTTAAGGCCACAAAATTGCTTGATCTTGATATGTCAAGAGTAAAGCAGTACATCAAACGCGAAGCGTTATGGGGTTTGCAAAAGACGGAGCGCCTAGAATAGAAAGTAAAGTCATTAAAAAGGAATATAGGCTGTTTCAGATATAGGCTAAAGAAATTTTATATTTTTATTTAAGGCACTGTACGACCTATCCTACATTACCCGTTTTATACTAGTTCTGGATTGTGGCTCATGACACTGAAATTCTAGTCAAAATTGTATTACTTTGCAATTTGGTGTTCTTTATTTAAGCCATGGTAGTTCATAAGGTAAGCTGTCGCTGTAAATTTTACAGTACATGAGAACCCACGTTCGATTTGATCAATCCGCTGGTGCTAATGAAATTGTGAATTACATTTTTAAGTTCTGATTTAGCACGCGCGCGGTGGTGAAGAAAAATATCCTGTCGATCTGCGCGAAATAAAGAAATTCTTCAGCTCGTATTGCAGACATATCTTCGCCTTAAAATCCTCTCAGGAAAGAGAGGAAATCTGAGGGACGTACTAGGCTGAAATTTTAGTTATGCCCACAAAGGCATATTTGACATAGTTGCCATGCTGCCAGGTCGGTTGGCAACTTCAGTGTTTTTATTTTTTAGTTGTTATTTGAAAGATGCTGCTGCCCATCTCTTAGAATGATACTCTTAGTCATCTCTTACAACACCCACGGGACGATATCGACGTTCCCGAGCAATAAGCCAGTTATCGTAAAACCTAAATTTTACAGGAAAAACTATTAATTTTTGTGGTATAACTCAGAAACACGATAGAAAATTAAAGCGATTGATATATTTAATCAAAGTTATTTTAAAGCATGTATATCTTGATGTTGGAGTTGAGTTAAATTATTTAGAATTTTTTTATAGGATAAGGGTCACAAACGAGCACGCAGTCAACCTGATTGTAAGTGGTCACTGTAGCCCACGGACATCTACATTTATCCTCGATTACCAATCAAAACGCAGATGCATTGTCATCCATAAGTATCTAAAATGGAATGCATCGGTTTCCAGTAAAAAGGGTTCTCTACACTCACCATACGAAACACAGTAGCATTAAGTTGCTATTTACGCTAGTATTCTGTGAGAGCGTGGTCCTTCCCCGGTCGAGCCGACCCATTCTTGTTACAACTATACCAGAAATATAGCTGCAGCATGGCTCTACCACTGCCAAATTGCCAGCAATATGGGATAATAAAAATTACTGAAAATACGCTATAAATGTTTTTCAGTATTATTAATATACGGGATTATCGTGGTAAATTTCTCAATAGTAATTTTATAATAACGTTAAAATATTGACTTATTGGATCAATTTGTATTTAAGAGGCAAAATTAATGTACTGTTACAAAGTTTTGCTGTACTTTGTAATAGATTGGAAAAGGCAAAGACATACAACCCTGTTTTTGCCGTTCGTGGCGTAGTTTGTTAATTTTCATTTCATAAAAAATAAACAAATTTGTATTTTAAAATTATTGCTATTAAGTTGTATAAGGAATTCCGAATAATAGATTCAGTATCATTGTCAAACGAAAGTTAAGGGTTCGATTCCCCGGTCTAGAGATCATTCCACAAAAGTTTGTTTATAGATTAATTTAGAGTCATGTGTTACATAGTAATCGGCTATGCAATACAAATAATAGTCTTGTATTGAATTAGATACTTATTTTAGATGAAAATATATTTTGTTCTTGTGCTAAAAGATAAGATTCATAATGGCTAGATAGGAATAGCATATTATTTTTATAAGATAAGGGTGAAAAACGACCACACAGTCCACCTGATGGTAAGTGGTTGCTGCGGCCCATAGACATCTACGTCTATCCTCTGTTACAGATCAAAATGCAGATGCGTTTTCACCCGTGAGGACTAGGATGGAATGCCTCATTTCCAGTAAAAAGGGCCTCTGGCCACCTGCACTCACCAAGCGAAACGCAGAGGTAAACCTCTACTTCACGCTGGTATTCTGTGAGGTCGTGGTACTACCCCGGTTCGAGCCGGCCTATCCATGCGACAGCAAAAGCTGCCGCCTGGCTCTACCACTGTTTGCAAACAAATAATGTTTCATAATGAACAGAGATAGTTGTAATTAAGACAAAGAATGCACTAGCCCCTACTGATATGACAAGGATCATGTATGGATTGGTTGTTCATATTGCATTAGAGTTACGCAGTGTCTAAATAATAAACTATAAAAATAAAAAATAACTTTATCAATTTATGAAAATTTCAGTAATATGTGTAGAAATTAGTAACAAATATTTCAGGATTGTTTTGCGTGTTAATAAGAACAGTGCTGTGTTAAGTTGTCTAAATTTGTGCTTAAAATAGTCAAATAATAATAGATTTATTTAAGAAAATTAAAGTCGAATTAAAGTGTATTAATCCCTTTAAATCGTGAACTATAATATTGTACGAGTATTATTAAAGATATTCGTGTTTATCAATAAAGATTGTTATTTTAACCATGTGTGTTAGATATTTAAGATTTATAACTTTGAAAATGTTCTGTAAAATAGGTGTATTTTGTTGAATGTTTTAATATGTTTTTATGTGATAACGATGTGATGTATAACATAATGACAAGACTTTGTGTTTTTCTCATAAATAACATTGTGCGACTATATGTTTTAAATAAATAAAGATATGGGGCAAAATACAAGGGTGCAATGATGAAAATTAATGTTAAGAAATTTCGAAATGGCGCGCGGCGTGCGGCGTGCGGTTCTCTTTTGCGTATAGCTCGAGACTAGAATAGTAAACTGGTAATTTGGAAACTCATTCCGCGCGGTATTTTCGGCCACGCTGACAACGGGCTACACCCCCACTTAAACAACTTTCCGCCGCTACACGCTCGCCCTCGGGACGGGCGACCTTTACCAAGAGAACTCCTACCTACATAGATTAGGGAGTCGAGTAAAACCCTCAATGCCACAGATAGGTGAACTTAGACGCCTTGATAGGCCAATTTATACGCCTTTATAGGCCGACTTAATAGGCCGACTTAATAGGCCGACTTAATAGGCCGACCCTAGGCCAACTTAGACGCCACAGGCCAAATTAGACGCCAATAGATAACCAATCTACAGCGACCGGGAAATCGACCCCGTAATCGCCCGGTCCATAGTTATGGGCCTTGACGAATACCCAGGCAATGGGGAATGCCCCGAGGCCTGTTCCTGTAGTGCGAATAGCACACAGAAGAATACAACTTAGTGGAAGTTCGTTCAGGACCAGATACTAGTTTTACAGTTTAAAGCAAGAAGAAAAACAATAGGGGAGTAATAGGAAAAGTAGTGAAAGTTTCAACAATGCAATGTTATGGGGAAATGACGAAGTTAAAATTGCTGTTTCATTTCCTACTGCACCTTCCAATTAAGAAGATATACAGTCCACTGTACAGACGTCATGACGAGGACTACTCCATAAGGACCCGTAATCTTAGTCGTCTAATATTTCTTTTAAGAAAGGTCGATAGACTTCCTTGTGTGGCACTCCTTCTCCGGGGTCACGCCCACCTCGTTATTCCCGAACCCAACGTCGTGTGATATCATTTTATTGGAATAAAAAGTCATAGAATGGTTGACCCCTGTCTGTGCGACCCTTTCAGTTGAAGTACTGCCGCTGAACCGCCTACTGTGAGGTCTTCCCAAAAATAAAACGACGAGATTGAATCAAAAATATAATGAGAATTGAATTACAAATTTTACATTGAATTTACTAACGTTGTGACGAAAAATCAAACCATAGCACGCATTTTTTTCTGTTAGCGACATATATCGAACTATCAACAAAAGTGGAAAATATTATCTAACATTTAACTCACATCAGACGCCGAGCGACGGGCTGCGACCCTTTCAGTTAGTCATTCAAGCCGATGGAGACCGGATCAAGAAGACCCTTTCAGTTGGTCATTCGAAGCCGGATATAGACCAGATTAAGAAGACATTGAAGACCAGGCCAGCATAGGAGGCCTACTGGTTTTGATGCAGGACCGGGCGAGTTGCTGACAACCAAGTCAGTATAGGAGACCTGTGGAAACTGGATACTGGATAGCTGCCAGAAGAAAGAAACTAGGATTGGCCAGAGGCAAGTGATTATGTGGGGCACTCACTCCAGCCAGGTGCGAGTACTTATTTAAGGCACTCACTGCGGCCAAGCAAAGGGCTTGGCATTTTTCCTGTTGGGCAAATGTGCTCGGCATTCCTGTCGGGCAAGTGGGCTCAGCATTTCTGTCGGACAAGTGTGCTCGGCATTCCTGCCATCTGGCAAGTGTACTCGGCATTCCTGTGGCACTCATTTTCGCCGGGCAAAGGTGTTAGGTGTTTACTTTTGAGAGGCAAGGCTGATTGAGGAGGGCACTCACTGCTGCTGCCAAGTGAGGGTGCCAGTGGAAGGCACCTGACTGCACTGCGGCCGGCATCACCGGTGACTAGGCGGCGAGTCACCAGCATACCAAGCACCGACCCCTAACGGTGCCAAACGTCAGACCTTGGGTTTAACACCTTTAACAAGGTGGCGTAGTTCTTTCGAGCGAGACTGCATTTGCACAGCTCGAATGCTCCGTCACATTTGCAGACAGGCAGTGCCCCAACCTTTGTCGTGAAGCGAAAATTAATAAGAAAAATATATAGAACCTAACCTAAGAACAACAAAACAACAAAAGTAGACCAATAAAATAATATATTTAAAGTTTTAGAAAGGTATTTACAATTTTATAAAAAAAATGAAATATGATGATGTGAGATTACAATTAGATTTAAAAAAAAATAAAGATAGGAGAATAGGAGAATATAGTATTATAGTGGAGCTTAAAGGTTGAAGTGACACGTTGCTTTTGTAGAAGTAGGCACACGCGGAGCTTGAGGTTTCTTAGCGGCGACGGCACGCAGCGTCTGGACTGGGCACACGCAGCGTCCGGAGCCGGCGGACGTAGCGCCTGGGGTAGGTGCGCTCAGCAATTGGAGCAAGCAGGAGCAGCGCCCAAAGGTAGCGCAGGCATTAGGTGCACTCGGCGCCTGGAGCAAGCAGTCGTAGCGCCCGAAGGTAGCGCGGCAGTAGGTGCACTCAGCGCCTGGAGCAAGCAGTCGTAGCGCCCGGAGTAGTGTGGCCCCGCGCTTGAAGTAGACTTCGCCGACGACTTCACGTGTAGATGGAGGCTTGCAGGATAATATAATATAATAATAAGGCCTTTAGTAGATGTTTCTCGTTTGAGAACTGAAGCGAGACTTTTTTTTGTATTCTCTGTTTGTTGTGAAAATAGCTTTGCATGTTTTTCGGAACGAATATCGTATATATTAGATCATTATTAGCATTGTTTTCTATCAGTTTCGGAAGTATCATTATAATCAGTATGGCTTTTTCGAAGATTAGCACAGACAGACAGACAGACAGCAGATAGTTATATCGATATTACAGACAGAGACTCCAATTTTAGTTATATCTGTATAATTTCTTAGAACAGTAACATAAGATATTTTGTACCTTAAACCTAGATTTCAATGTTTTTTTCAAGATTTACATGAGGTAGGTAGGTTTAGATATATCGTGAAGTTAGGTAGGTAACATAAATTAAGGTAACACGTTGGTAAGGTAAATTAAAGGTGAAAACAAAAAAAAACAAATTAAAGTTTGACAATTTCTACACATCACCATTTTATAACAAAACTACGAGTACCAAATGATAGAGTGGCTAGGCCTTTTCTACATAAAATTAATAAACCTATTCTTATTTAATTTTACGTAAAAAAGGCCATATATCGCCACCGTTTCGAGATAATAGCAATATATTTTAAAATGGTATTTCAATAACTGAACCACTTGCCCAATTACTATTATTATATTATATTTGCAGGGTTTATTTAAGTTTTAAGCGAGCGAAGACGAGGGTGAAAGCTAGTATTTAATAATATTGAAATACATACATATAGTAACGAGCTGAGAATTACTAGAACTTAAGCAATTAATTATGCGGTCGAAAGTGATAAAGCTTCTGTAACAAGTTTGCTTCATTACGTATGCACATACACATACATATTTTATTAATAATTTGCTTGACTTATTGCGTAGTTAATAGAACACATTCAACCTTAGCCAAAATTCGAGTCCAATTTCAACGATCATTAAATTATCGGGAATCGATAAATGCTTTATATGTACATTGAATATTAGCAACCCACCCCATCTTTCCTTGTGTGGCATCTTAAATGTGGCGTCATTATAATTTTTTAATAATCATCAATGACCATTTATCCTATCTATTATTTAATTTCGCAAAAATCTCCTAGTTTTCAACTGACTTCAAAATAAGATGGTTTTCTTAATTCAACTGTATTTTGTTATGTGCTACCTCAAAATTTTTTTCGAGGTAGTCCGATTTTGATGATTCTTCTTTTATTTGAAAGCTGGTACTTCTCCTGTAGTCCCATATAAATATGATTAAGATCTGACAATTTGTTTTTAAGAAATCCTTCATCATCATCATCATTACAGCCCTTCACAAGTCCACTGCTGAACATAGGCCTCTTCCAAAGAATGCCACAAAGCACGGTCCTGAGCCACCTGCATCCATCGACTTCCTGCATATCTTACCAGGTCGTCACTCCATCTAGTGGGGGAACGCCCTACACTTCGCCTGCCGGTACGAGGCTGCCACTCGAGAACCTTTCTTCCCCATCGGTTGTCGGTTCTTCGAGCTATATGGCCGGCCTATTGCCACTTCAGCTTACTAATCCGTTGGGCTATGTCGGTCACTCTCGTTCTACTGCGGATATCCTCATTTCTGAGTTCCTTTTTTTGAGACCTCTCGTTCGAAGTTGAACTTACCTAGTCGGACTATTTGTCCCAGGTAAACATACTCGTCAACAACTTCAAGCTTAGTGCTCCCAACAACTACCTAATAATCCTTACTAATGCGTATTTAATTGATTTCGACTACATTGATAATGTTTTAATTTTATTTATATTGAAGTCGGTTGTACAAAATTTTTAATTTTACCACTTGTTGGAATAAAATATATCCTAGATCTCTTCTGGTATAGCTCTCTATCTATTTGTCAAGTTTCATTACTATAGGTTCAGTCATTCCGACGATTAGCACGGACAGACAGATAGACAGAAAGTCAGAGAGAAATACTAAAATGGTTATTCATGACTTAATAGCTCAGCTTAATAAATGGCAGTTGTTTCGATATTACAGGCAGGCACTTCAATTTTGTTTATATGTATAGATTTACTCAAAAGGCTTAGGCCACACTCATACCAAAGAATAAGGTAG
The DNA here is from genome assembly GCA_033319125.1 of Parnassius glacialis. Taxonomy (NCBI): domain Eukaryota; kingdom Metazoa; phylum Arthropoda; class Insecta; order Lepidoptera; family Papilionidae; genus Parnassius; species Parnassius glacialis. Next base: position 54,455,120 of record JAVANC010000005.1, read on the forward strand.
TTTGTAAAATCCAAAACTGCACGCCTCATGAGCGTTTCATTTAATCTTGATGAATAAAAAATAGTATTCCTGACATTTAAAATATGTTATTTATGTGCTTTAAATTACCGCTTAATTATTTTAACAGGTAGTGTCACTTACAGCAAAAAAAGTTACCAAAGTAAATCGAATAAGTAAAGTATACAATCGATATAGGCTGTTTGGTACATTTTTCCTTTTTCTTTGTTTATTTAAATTTTCAATAGCAATAAAACTGATAAAAGTTAAAAATTATTTTATTAACAAACTACGCGCACTACGCTATTGATATGGAATAGGAAACCAGTTGATTTAGTTCTGAAGCTATTAAAAAAAGTCGATCTCGATACTTCAATGTCGAAATGACCACATACAAAATCTACATCCGGACGGCCACGTAAAATTTTTAAACCGTTTTTTTTTTAATAATAACATAAAATGCAATATAAAATGACTTTTTAGAAAATATAAGATGGAATAATTAGAGTGTTTTCTAGATATACGGCTACTCATAATATTATCGTATTAGTGCAATATGGTTATGGTGGAGGCATTTTAACCCTTTCGCTGTTCCATGCACTACATATAGGTCATTGCTATTGTCTTACTATTGTGTCTGCAAGCCGGACAGTGAAAGTGTTAAGACCACAAAATTGCTTGATCTTGATATGTCAAGAGTAAAGCAGTACATCAAACGCGAAGCGTTATGAGGTTTGCAAAAGACGGAGCGCCTAGAATAGAAAGTAAAGTCATTAAAAAGGAATATAGGATGTTTCAAATATAGGCTAAAGAAATTTTATATTTTTATTTAAGGCACTGTACGACCTACCCTACATTACTCGTTTTATACTAGTTCTGGATTGTGGCTCATGACACTGAAATTCTAGTCAAAATTGTATTACTTTGCAATTTGGTGTTCTTTATTTAAGCCATGGTAGTTCATAAGGTAAGCTGTCGCTGTAAATTTTACAGTACATGAGAACCCACGTTCGATTTGATCAATCCGCTGGTGCTAATGAAATTGTGAATTACATTTTTAAGTTCTGATTTAGCACGCGCGCGGTGGTGAAGAAAAATATCTTGTCGATCTGCGCGAAATAAAGAAATTCTTCAGCACGTATTGCAGACATATCTTCGCCTTAAAATCCTCTCAGGAAAGAGAGGAAATCTGAGGGACGTACTAGGCTGAAATTTTAGTTATGCCCACAAAGGCATATTTGACATAGTTGCCATGCTGCCAGGTCGGTTGGCAACTACAGTGTTTTTATTTTTTAGTTGTTATTTGAAAGATGCTGCTGCCCATCTCTTAGAATGATACTCTTAGTCATCTCTTACAACACCCACGGGACGATATCGACGTTCCCGAGCAATAAGCCAGTTATCGTAAAACCTAAATTTTACAGGAAAAACTATTAATTTTTGTGGTATAACTCAGAAACACGATAGAAAATTAAAGCGATTGATATATTTAATCAAAGTTATTTTAAAGCATGTATATCTTGATGTTGGAGTTGAGTTAAATTATTTAGAATTTTTTTATAGGATAAGGGTCACAAACGAGCACGCAGTCAACCTGATTGTAAGTGGTCACTGTAGCCCACGGACATCTACATTTATCCTCGATTACCAATCAAAACGCAGATGCATTGTCATCCATAAGTATCTAAAATGGAATGCATCGGTTTCCAGTAAAAAGGGTTCTCTACACTCACCATACGAAACACAGTAGCATTAAGTTGCTATTTACGCTAGTATTCTGTGAGAGCGTGGTCCTTCCCCGGTCGAGCCGACCCATTCTTGTTACAACTATACCAGAAATATAGCTGCAGCATGGCTCTACCACTGCCAAATTGCCAGCAATATGGGATAATAAAAATTACTGAAAATACGCTATAAATGTTTTTCAGTATTATTAATATACGGGATTATCGTGGTAAATTTCTCAATAGTAATTTTATAATAACGTTAAAATATTGACTTATTGGATCAATTTGTATTTAAGAGGCAAAATTAATGTACTGTTACAAAGTTTTGCTGTACTTTGTAATAGATTGGAAAAGGCAAAGACATACAACCCTGTTTTTGCCGTTCGTGGCGTAGTTTGTTAATTTTCATTTCATAAAAAATAAACAAATTTGTATTTTAAAATTATTGCTATTAAGTTGTATAAGGAATTCCGAATAATAGATTCAGTATCATTGTCAAACGAAAGTTCAGGGTTCGATTCCCCGGTCTAGAGATCATTCCACAAAAGTTTGTTTATAGATTTATTTAGAGTCATGTGTTACATAGTAATCGGCTATGCAATACAAATAATAGTCTTGTATTGAATTAGATACTTATTTTAGATGAAAATATATTTTGTTCTTGTGCTAAAAGATAAGATTCATAATGGCTAGATAGGAATAGCATATTTTTTTTATAGGATAAGGGTGAAAAACGACCACACAGTCCACCTGATGGTAAGTGGTTGCTGCGGCCCATAGACATCTACATCTATCCTCTGTTACAGATCAAAATGCAGATGTGTTTTCACCCATGAGGACTAGGATGGAATGCCTCATTTCCAGTAAAAAGGGCCTCCGGCCACCTACACTCACCAAGCGAAACGCAGAGGTAAACCTCTACTTCACGCTGGTATTCTGTGAGGTCGTGGTACTACCCCGGTTCGAGCCGGTCCATCCATGCGACAGCAAAAGCTGCCGCCTGGCTCTACCACTGTTTGCAAACAAATAATGTTTCATAATGAACAGAGATAGTTGTAATTAAGACAAAGAATGCACTAGCCCCTACTGATATGACAAGGATCATGTACGGATTGGTTGTTCATATTGCATTAGAGTTACGCAGTGTCTAAATAATAAACTATAAAAATAAAAAATAACTTTATGAATTTATGAATATTTCAGTAATATGTGTAGAAATAAGTAACAAATATTTCAGGATTGTTTTGCGTGTTAATAAGAACAGTGCTGTGTTAAGTTGTCTAAATTTGTGCTTAAAATAGTCAAATAATAATAGATTTATTTAAGAAAATTAAAGTCGAATTAAAGTGTATTAATCCCTTTAAATCGTGAACTATAATATTGTACGAGTATTATTAAAGATATTCGTGTTTATCAATAAAGATTGTTATTTTAACCATGTGTGTTAGATATTTAAGATTTATAACTTTGAAAATGTTCTGTAAAATAGGTGTATTTTGTTGAATGTTTTAATATGTTTTTATGTGATAACGATGTCATGTATAACATAATGACAAGACTTTGTGTTTTTCTCATAAATAACATTGTGCGACTATATGTTTTAAATAAATAAAGATATGGGGCAAAATACAAGGGTGCAATGATGAAAATTAATGTTAAGAAATTTCGAAATGGCGCGCGGCGTGCGGCGTGCGGTTCTCTTTTGCGTATAGCTCGAGACTAGAATAGTAAACTGGTAATTTGGAAACTCATTCCGCGCGGTATTTTCGGCCACGCTGACAACGGGCTACACCCCCACTTAAACAACTTTCCGCCGCTACACGCTCGCCCTCCGGACGGGCGACCTTTACCAAGAGAACTCCTCCCTACATAGATTAGGGAGTCGAGTAAAACCCTCAATGCCACAGATAGGTGAACTTAGACGCCTTGATAGGCCAATTTATACGCCTTAATAGGCCGACTTAATAGGCCGACTTAATAGGCCAACTTAGACGCCACAGGCCAAATTAGACGCCAATAGATAACCAATCTACAGCGACCGGGAAATCGACCCCGTAATCGCCCGGTCCATAGTTATGGGCCTTGACGAATACCCAGGCAATGGGGAATGCCCCGAGGCCTGTTCCTGTAGTGCGAATAGCACACAGAAGAATACAACTTAGTGGAAGTTCGTTCAGGACCAGATACTAGTTTTACAGTTTAAAGCAAGAAGGAAAACAATAGGGGAGTAATAGGAAAAGTAGTGAAAGTTTCAACAATGCAATGTTATGGGGAAATGACGAAGTTAAAATTGCTGTTTCATTTCCTACTGCACCTTCCAATTAAGAAGATATACAGTCCACTGTACAGACGTCATGACGAGGACTACTCCATAAGGACCCGTAATCTTAGTCGTCTAATATTTCTTTTAAGAAAGGTCGATAGACTTCCTTGTGTGGCACTCCTTCTCCGGGGTCACGCCCACCTCGTTATTCCCGAACCAAAAGTCGTGTGATATCATTTTATTGGAATAAAAAGTCATAGAATGGTTGACCCCTGTCTGTGCGACCCTTTTAGTTGAAGTACTGCCGCTGAACCGCCTACTGTGAGGTCTTCCCAAAAATAAAACGACGAGATCGAATCAAAAATATAACGAGAATTGAATTACAAATTTTACATCGAATTTACTAACGTTGTGACGAAAAATCAAACCATAGCACGCATTTTTTTCTGTTAGCGACATATATCGAACTATCAACAAAAGTGGAAAATATTATCTAACATTTAACTCACATCAGACGCCGAGCGACGGGCTGCGACCCTTTCAGTTAGTCATTCAAGCCGATGGAGACCGGATCAAGAAGACCCTTTCAGTTGGTCATTCGAAGCCGGATATAGACCAGATTAAAAAGACATTGAAGACCAGGCCAGCATAGGAGGCCTACTGGTTTTGATGCAGGACCGGGCGAGTTGCTGACAACCAAGTCAGTATAGGAGACCTGTGGAAACTGGATACTGGATAGCTGCCAGAAGAAAGAAACTAGGATTGGCCAGAGGCAAGTGATTATGTGGGGCACTCACTCCAGCCAGGTGCGAGTACTTATTTAAGGCACTCACTGCGGCCAAGCAAAGGGCTTGGCATTTTTCCTGTTGGGCAAATGTGCTCGGCATTCCTGTCGGGCAAGTGTGCTCAGCATTTCTGTCGGACAAGTGTGCTCGGCATTCCTGCCGTCTGGCATGTGTACTCGGCATTCCTGTGGCACTCATTTTCGCCGGGCAAAGGTGTTAGATGTTTACTTTTGAGAGGCAAGGCTGATTGAGGAGGGCACTCACTGCTACTGCCAAGTGAGGGTGCCAGTGGAAGGCACCTGACTGCACTGCGGCCGGCATCACCGGTGACTAGGCGGCGAGTCACCAGCATACCAAGCACCGACCCCTAACGGTGCCAAACGTCAGACCTTGGGTTTAACACCTTTAACAAGGTGGCGTAGTTCTTTCGAGCGAGACTGCATTTGCACAGCTCGAATGCTCCGTCACATTCGCAGACTGGCAGTGCCCCAACCTTTGTCGTGAAGCGACAATTAATAAGAAAAATATATAGAACCTAACCTAAGAACAACAAAACAACAAAAGTAGACCAATAAAATAATATATTTAAAGTTTTAGAAAGGTATTTACAATTTTATAAAAAAAATGAAATATGATGATGTGAGATTACAATTAGATTTAAAAAAAAATAAAGATAGGAGAATAGGAGAATATAGTATTATAGTGGAGCTTAAAGGTTGAAGTGACACGTTGCTTTTGTAGAAGTAGGCACACGCGGAGCTTGAGGTTTCTTAGCGGCGACGGTACGCAGCGTCTGGACTGGGCACACGCAGCGTCCGGAGCCGGCGCACGTAGCGCCTGGGGTAGGTGCGCTCAGCACTTGGAGCAAGCAGTAGCAGCGCCCAAAGGTAGCGCAGGCAGTAGATGCACTCGGCGCCTGGAGCAAGCAGTCGTAGCGCCCGAAGGTAGCGCGGCAGTAGGTGCACTCAGCGCCTGGAGCAAGCAGTCGTAGCGCCCGTAGTAGTGTGGCCCCGCGCTTGAAGTAGACTTCGCCGACGACTTAACGTGTAGATGGAGGCTTGCAGGATCCCGGGGCATTGCGGCACCGGGATAAGGCCTTTAGTAGATGTTTCTCGTTTGAGAACTGAAGCGAGACTTTTTTTTGTATTCTCTGATTGTTCGGCTTTTATACCTTTTTAGAGAGAACGAGAAATTATTTAAATTAAAAGGAAATTTATTGTAAATGACCTAGAGCAAAAGAGTATTTATGTGAAAATATCGAGATAAAACATCATATCGGTAACGAATGTGAATAAAAATTGCCACGACAACCATATAAATAATGGTTGTCAAAAATAAAAATTTTTGGTTTTAGGTATGTAATTGAAACATAGTTACATTTAAGTAAGAAATGAGATATTATTCATATAGGAAAAACTATAGCGCGGCAGCGCGCACGAAACCTGAAATTGCAGAGTTACGGAGAACTCAATAAAAGATAGAAAAAGGTAAGACTCCATTGACAGCGTGAAAATTACGAAGTGAAAATGATTTGTTATTGTGTTTTTATAGTCTAAAAACGTTACAGGGTCCTATGGAAATAAAGGTGATACAATATATAAATGCAGAAAATCAAAAACAGAATGGAAAAATAATGTAAAATGTTATGTAAGTTGCATAACTGAATAGCGTGAAAAGTGATGCAATATATGAATGCAGAAAATCAAAACAGAATGGAAAAATAGTGTTCAATGAAATGTAAGTAGCATAACACTACACCTTTTCCTCTTTTCCATTCCTGCACCAATCCATCCTTGGACGGTTCACCGCGGTAGGCCCCGTCCATGATATGATAGGGTTTTATAGTTTTAGGTTGTAGGTTGTAGGGCGGTAGTGACCTTAGGGACCGTAGGCCAACAATTAGCCGCCTGCAAGATGAAGAGGACACAAGCCCAGAATGAGAGGGTCGAAGGGACCAGGACAAGGACAGGGATTTCAAGGAAGGCGAAAGAAGCGGAATCATTTGGAGCGATCAGAGCTACTACTTCGAGTGGGGCTACCACCGAGACATCTACGAACATATGGGACTCGGGAACGTCTGTGGCAGCGACAATCAACAAGATTAATTTATTAAATTTACGTATGTTTATAAGATTTTTTTGTTCATCTTAAGTAACACTAATAATAATAATTATTATATTATATAGATTTATTAGAAAAAAACGCAGTAAAAAAACGCTCCAGAAAATTACTAGGGTAAGAATAATATTACAATGAAAAACTATATTCAATCCCTTAAATTTTAAATATCATAACAGTTGAATTTTGTACCGTATGTTCATATTTTCACGTACTCTAGTAGAAACAATTCATGTTGTTACTTCAGTACGTTGTAGAGTGGTGTAAATGAATTTTAACAATTATTTGTAAGTAAAATTTTCAACGAAATTATTACTACCTATATGTATGCTTGACATCTGAATAATTGTACCTGAATTTCAAACTGCGTAGTACCGTTTTTTTAAGAACAATAAAAATTTCCAAATGAAAACCTAACAGATAAGCAAAGTGAAGAGATTATAATAAGCAACTGAAACATTTTTTATTTATTTTTGAAATCGTTTTCATTAATTTTGCACTTTTATTATTTTACGTCAGTAGTTTGATCATATTTTTACAAGTTATTGTTAAAGTTACATTCTGTATACGTCCCACTGCTAGGCCCATACCTCTGAGATGGTTTTAGGGCAAGGAATTGTCCCCCGCGCTGTCCCAATGCGTGTTGGCGTACTAAAGATGTCTTTGAATAATTTTTTCTTCTTATTTCTCAGACATGCAGGTTTCTTCACGATGTTTTCCTTCACCACCGAGTACGTGGTAAATAAAAGAAAAAAATGCAATAACAATTTCATTGGTGCCGGTGTGGATCGAACCCGGGTTGCTCGCGTACTGCAAAATTTACAGCGAGCACTTAGGCTCTGAGCTACCACGGCTCTTGGCTACAACGGCTCTTAGCCGCAGGATAATCTACTTGCAGATAATAGCAATAACAACAAATATAAAAAAAAAGAAATTCTAAAGGTTGTCGCCTTTTTCGAAATTACCAACAAACAAATTCGTAGTTCCAATCATCGAGCCAAGTTCGGAGCACCCACCAAACAAGTTTGAAATCGAAAAGGTTGTCGAATTGTTCGAGGCTATCAGCATGCTAGAATAACGAATTTATATTGGGTTGACTTGAGTTTCTTGCGACAAGATATTGTTAGTAAATTAAGTCTAAATCGATGTAAAATAATACTAATATATGCATTAGATAGATAAACTTCATATATAGGTTACGTTCTCTTTTAACAGTGTATAAATTGATTATATTGAATCATGTAAATTATGGATATCTTAAACAAAAATGTTATTCCGATTACGTTTGCGATTTTAGTCTTCCTTTTTCCTACTACTTTTTTACCTACTTCATTTTTACTTTGTGTAAATAAATAAAATATTATTATTTAGTGAAATACTGAAACCGTTTCAAGCCCCCACCCCTTTATATCCCCGCCCTTTCATACAATAGGACACTAATGCATATATAATTAAGAAAGTAAATCACATTAAAATTTCATTACAAATCAACATTACAAATCTAAACAATATGATCATTCACTGTTGATAGAAATTCACGCGGTTGTGATTAAGTAAACGGAGTAGGATGTAATATTCCGAGAAATTCGTTTCAAATTGTGGGTATAAACGTAAAGCTGGGATCCGCAAGTAAGCGTATACATTTTCTTAATATGAAATGTTGGCAGATTAACGTTATCAGCTATTATTTCAAATGTATTCCGTACCGACATTAATTCAAATAAACATACAATGGTTAGAATTATTTTATTCTTCACTTCTTCTTCACTTTTTCCCTTGCCATCGCTTGCGAGGAGATAGGTAGCGACATCTTTCCTAAAAATTAACCCATGTTCACCTTTATTATAAGCTTTTGCTTGCGAATTCGTCTGCATAGTAGAAATATATAATATTTTTGTTGCTATAGTAAAGCAAGGAATATTATCTTATAAAAAAGTTTCTCTTTATGATTTTTTTTATAGAAGAAGGGGTAAACGAGCAGGCGGCTCACTTAATGGTAAGTGACTACCGCCGCCCATGAACAACCGCAACACCAGAGGAATTGCAGTTACGTTGCCAGCCTTTTAGAAATGTGTAAGCTCTTTTCTTGAAGGTTCCTAAGTCGTATTGGTCCGGAAAAATTGCCGGTGGTAAACAATTTCACACAGAAAGTGTAAGAGGAGGAAAACTCCTAGTAAATCGCACACTGGTGGATCGCCAAGCATCCAAATGGTGAGGATGATATCGTGAATTTTGACGCAATGTGCGTTCGTGAAATTTGGCGGCTGGAAATTATCAGAACAATTCCTCAGAGTACTCCCCGTTGTAGATTCTATAGAAAATGCAAAGGGATGCAACATCCCTACGCAGCGCCAGTGAATCCAGCCGTGCACAATGAACTTGGTTGTCGACGATTCGAACCGTTGTGCGCTGGATGAGGTCAAGTGAAATGAGTTGGCACTGGGGGTGCCACGGCCCAGATATGAGAACAGTGTTCCATGTGAGGCTGAACTTGCACTTTGTAAAGTTGCAAACGATGTGCCGGCATGAAATACTGTCTCACTCTGATGAAATGCCAAATTTTGGAGGCCAATTTGTTCACAAAACTGCTCACTATTCGATATGTCCACGCCGAGAATTCCGATCATAACTCAGGCAGCGAGGAGATTGCCTTAAAACTGAGAAGATACGACAAAGGAGTTATTTTTAGCGGTAAACGCGCAAACTTGTGTCTTCTGGGTAATGAACTGGCCTAGATTTAGTTGCCATTAATTCGAGACTTTGTTCCGCAAATACTCAAATTCAGGACGCAAGTTTTTTCCCGGTAGTCGGGGACGTTTTCTCGAGAATATTTGCACGGCCGGTGTATAAGACATCACCAGTGCTGTTGTTTGCATAGCAATGAATGTTACCAGTTTGCAACATAAAATTGATAAGCAAAAAAAAAACAGTGTTGGTGATAGCACGCAGCACTGTGGAACACCAGCGTAAGTAGGCTTTGTAATCAGAGCACGCATCGTCTACTACGACCTTGATGCTCCGATTAGCAAACTGATCCAGTTACACAATTTCTTGGAAGGTCCCATTGGAAAAGAGCTTCGAAAGAAGCGCTTTTTTCCAGACCCGATCGAAGGCCGTCGTTATGTTCAAACTTACAGCAACAGAATCAACAACAACGCTGGGAGCTTTCGGCGAGAAGCAAACCCGCCCCTCAATGGTAGAATGCAAAAAAAACCGCAACATAACCCAATCGGCCGACCTATAGTGCCCGAACACAGTGGCAGCCTGCAGAATGCACCCGCGACGTTAGTGTGAGTGACACTGTGGTGTTATTAATCTGAAAAAGAAAAATAAACAATTCAAATTAATAATCTATAACTACACAATCTAAATTACACAATTGAAATTAAAATAGAATACAAAAATTAATAAGTAATATTAAACTTACTTTGAGTCGTGTCGTATCGTCGCAGAAATCGTGATCAAGTCGTCGAGTAGTAAAGACGCCCCGATAATGCATTCAAACAAAGGATTGAAGACATCGAAGCGGCGCACCCGCCACGCGATTAGTAAGAATAATCACTGTGACGATAAGACGTATGACGCTTGCGCCCGGCTATTGTTTGTTTTTGCTATTTCCTTTAAACTTTAGCTTCCCTTCTTGTGCTAGTAACTTCTGTGCTACACTTTGTGCTAAATTATAAACAGTATTTTATATGTGAACTATTGTACTCGTGAACTATTGTATTCGTGAATTATTGTAGATGTGAAACCACATTTCATGAAGAAAAGAAGCAAATCCGCCCTCAACGGTAGGATGCAAGAAAACCGCAACTTATCTCAATCGGCCGACCTATAGTGCCAAACACGGTGGCAGCTGCAGAATGCACCTACGACGTTAGTGTGAGTGACACCATACTCCGGATACGACAATGGCCTGACAAGCCTAAAGGAGCGTCGACTTAAACCTGATATCCGTCCGGATGAGAGTTCAGCAGAAGGTCCAACAGGAAAGGTGCATGATCATCTACATCTGGGTACCCGCGTAGGCGAAGTAAGCATCTGTGTAAGATCATATGCCAAGGCAAATCGGTTGAACGTGAACGGAACCATTCAGCGCGATGGGCATTAAAATCGCCAAGGACCATGAACTCTGCGGATTGGATCTGCTGTAACAAGGAATCTGTATCCATTTGGACGTATTCGAAGAATCGGTATGTTTCGACATTACCGCGTCCCGTTTCAGCTGGAAATGGACAGCGTTAAGGTTGGAATAAATCCCCTGATGTTGCAAAAATTCAGGGTTCACCTTGGTTTTATTTGTTCCGTTTGCCCCGAGCAGGTTTAGTCGAACGGAATTTTACCCCCCCCCCACCCCCCACCAGGTGCACCTGCACTTGCCAAACGAAACACAGAAGTAAGCCTTTACTCTACCCTTATATTTGGGTTGTAGAAATGAATCATGTCTGGCTTACCACATGAATCATTAATTACTGAATTTTCATCACAAGATGGTAAGAGATACACCATCTTTGCAGGCTTTTGTTTATAAGATACAAGCGTCAGGGGGCCAGGGGGCCATCGAAGCAAAACATAGAACTATCAACAGGTCGAATTCTTGATTTCTTACGTTTGTTCTGGGTTTTTCCCGCTTGTTTGATCGAATAGTGCAGTAGTAGTCAACTTGGTATGGCTGTTGAAGTAAACTTATCACCAGTGGCACTGATGTGAACCAGTTATCGCATGCCTTGTTCCTGTTCGTTCCGCGAATAGTCTTCGACAGTTTTTTTTACGGTAAAATTCACCAAGTGGCACTCCTTCAGTGTCAGTGCTCCGGCATGTATATGGATTAGCGTCAATCATATATTTGGAGTAGCATAACACATCATGGAAAACTTAATTCCATATTTTTCTGGCTTATGAGGAATGTGACCTCCGAAATGGACATCTTCCTCTAAATGCTAGCAGCTGTTCATCAATTGTTACCTCAGATACACACACCACATAGTTGATTCGACATTGCTTTATGAACAGTTCCCAAAAATTTCTGGCAGAGTCATTTCATCGTAGAGTTGGTTGAAAAGTCTTGTCATCCATCCTTAAGCATCTCACTAAAAATTCAAATCGTTCTGTACTCATAAATGAAATTAACGTGTGCCAGAAAATGTAGAGTTCAAACAATTACATCTCTTGGAGAGATGATTTATCCTTCATGGCTGCGGTTATAGAGAAAAATCAATAAATGCACTAATATCTGAACCTGTGGTGTCTTATGAGTCCGCTGTAATTTGTTCCCAATTTTTCCTTTAGAGATCATTTTCAACATTGGACAGAACGATTTCGGATATGATTCTTCAATTATGAAAAGATATGCTACCAGATATTAAAAAGATATTGTAGTAAAGCCTGCCAGCTAAACGAAAACACCGACAATGACCTTGTAGGCGGGGGTTTTAGGCCTCTGTCACGAATTTGTGTGAAAATCGTTCACAAATCTCAGGCGATCAAATGACATAGCATCATGGCCGCTACTCCTGTTCATGGTTGAACGGTGGAATTTAGCCGCTTGCAAGATTCAAGTAGTAATTTAAACACTAAATGCAGTCCATTCTCCCTTAAGTACTATGTGCAGCGATGCCTAGAAAGCTACAGCCAAGGCTATTGTCGTCCTTGCAAAGTAGGACCAGCAGTTAGATCTGCACAAATGTTTCATACCATCTGGTGGTACAAGAAGGAAGAGCCCCAAGTTTATTATTTACGCGCCGATGGATTATTCATAGTAGGTGTGGACAAGCTTGGCAAGCAAGGAAACGTGGACGCCAATTCATTAACGTGGTTTTCTAAATCCTTGGTATTAAAACTGACCTATCTTACAACATCGCAACGGCATATGTGTGGCATGGGCGCTAAACAAGAATTTAGACATGTTTATCTTAAGATCTATCACTTGGAGGAAACTATTTGGGTTTATTTATATGTAACCGACATAGCCCAACGGATTAGTCAGCTGAAATAGCAGTGGGCCGGCCATATAGCGTCGAAGAACCGCCAACCGATGGGGAAAAAAGGTTCTCGAGTGGCAGTTTCGTACCGGTAGGCGAAGTATAGGGCGACCTCCCACTAGATGGAGTGACGACCTAGTGAGACATCCAGGAAGTCGATGGATGCAGGTGGCTCAGGACCGTGCTTTGTGGCATTCCTTGGGGTGGCGACCTATAGAATAGAATAGAATAATTTATATTCAATATTGATGATTACATAATTCTTATTGAAAGTCATTTTTATTTACCACTGGTTCGGAAAATACCTCTTTCCTCGGAAAGAACCAGCAAGAAACCTAAAAAAACCAAAAAAGGGACTTTTTTTTCAAAAATATTTCACTTAACAATAATTTCGTTTATACAATTTTTAATGATTTTTCATAGAACCAGCATGGTGGCGATCACCTTATTCCCAGGGGGTTATTCTCATTCATGTATTCCTTGATGTTATAATAACCCTTTTTGTACAGTTTTCCTTTAATAAAACTTTTAAACTTGTTTATTGACAAACTTTGAATATGTTCTGTGATTTTGTTGTAAAAGCGTATACATTGACCCATAAATGAATTACTGATTCTGTGGAGTCTAGTAACTGGTATTACAAGCTTATGTTTGTTCCTAGTATTTAAAGTATGCACATCCTTATTCTTATTAAAGCTATTTATGTTTTTATGTACATACATTATATTTCATAAATATATTGCGATGCCAAAGTTAATATGTTTATTTCTTTAAATTTTTGTCTCAGGGACTCTTTAAAATTTAGGTCATAAATCGCCGGCGGCTCTCTTTTGCAAAACAAATATAGCTTCAATATCAGTCGCATTACCCCATAGGAAAATTCCATAAGACATTACGCTATGAAAGTAACTAAATACACTAATCTAGCTGTCTCCACATCTGTGAGACTGCTAACTAGTATAGAGAGAGGGGAAGTACGTTATCTCATACAAACGCACTGCGCGCGGCTTTGTATGTGTGCGCCATAGTATCTATGAGGCGCCGCACGCACACTTAAACACAATCTCGAAGTGTTTCTCAGTGCACCAGTCTGGGCTAACATCGCACGAGGTTCGCGCGTCACGGCTTTTGGCACCGCTAAATGAATGAAAAATGTGTAATAATCGCAGGAGAACGTATTGCTGTGTGTTTGGGTGTCTTAATAATTCATCGATTCCAGAATTGTCTCTGTTCAGATTACCTATTGAACAGGACAGGTAAGCGAGTCACTTATTATAGCATATAATTTTTACTTGACGATGAGTACCCTACTTACTTATTTTCGTTGTATTAGTTGTCTATCAGACAGAGGAAGAATAGTAACTAAGTACTTACGGTTATAAAATCGTTTTGTAATAGTCGAAACCGAAGAAAGTATTTTTCTGTAGCTAATTTGTAATTTTGTAATAAATGTGTGATTCAATATATATATATATGCTTGTATTAATTAAAAATAAAAATTAATATGGTCCTTTATGTGTGCAAATACTATATTATGCCTATTAAAAATAAAAAGTAACTAGTATATACTAAGTAAATAATTTGAACACGAGCTCACACACCGCCCCGCCAGTTTATTTTATCCCTTTTTTATAAATAATACTGCTCTGAATCTTAGTACATTTCTGTATTTGTTAGGAAAACCATTGTTGAACTTTATCGACTAATGATCACTGAATTAGTTATACAGAGATGTATTATTTTTCGCAAGGGCCGGGCTTTAAACTAATGATTTGGTGACAGTGACAACCCTGAGACAGTAGGCAATTATATCGCGGATTGGGCCGCAGATAACCTACTTGGCCTCTCTTTATACTATGCTTCTAATCTTTCTTATGTATTGTAATCTTCTTATATCCTATGTTCCGCAGTGGACTTGTGAAGTGGCTGTAATGATGATATATAGATATATATGTAAATTCTATAGCGATCCTGCCATAATGATTAACAGGTTCACTATCCAGGTTATAGAGTGAAAAATTGCTCAGAAGTCCAGTTATGTTTTTGTGAAAATTTGTATCTTATGGGTGTAACTAAATATATGTATATATAATAATTGGAAAATATTATTTTAAATCATACCAAATATGGTCTGTGGACTGTCTAGAACAAAAGTTGTCTCATGAGATATAAAAGATGGCAAAATTACTAGACGTAGGTGTGCCGGATGCTATAATGAGCTACGTCAAAAAGGGGAAACATCAACAGCTGCCTCTAATAAAGCCAATAGGGTTTCACAAATATGCAACATCTGTACTAAAATGTATTGTCTACAATGTTTCCAAAAAGAACATAATAATATGAACATTTAATTTTTTTCGGTATTTTTTCTTTTTTCAATAAATTAATATTTACTTTTCATTACTTGTATGTTTTATTTTACATATTGATTATTTATTCAGCTTAAAGTGAAAACGCAATAAAATGTACATAGGTAACTTTAGTTTCGATTATACATTTTTTTTAAATCGCAATTGTGATAATATGGCACATCCATATCCTATGTCCCAACACTATTTGTAATATATAGGGTATGTTCTGTCAAGTCCACGTCAAATAAACGACGTTCTCCTCACGTCCACTGATAAAAACAGCCTGGAATTTGTATTGATGAACAGACCACATATGGTCTGTAGACTGGTAGTGTAGTTTAGTCTACAGACCATATGTGGTCTGTGGACAGTGAATCTGTTAAACCGTCAGAAAATTTACCTAAGTATTGTTAAATAAATAGTTTTGTGTAAAACTTTAAATAAAAACGCCGAAATTCACGCTTCAATTTAATACTATCACGCGGACGAATGAGGGGTCTTTCATGACCCGTAAATAACAGACCTAAATAAACATTCATAATGGCCTCAAATCCTAACATTTTTTTTTGAATTTAATTAAACGGGAATGTTTTATTATTATATGTTAACACACACAGGATATTGTATTTATATCATTAATTATTACAGTTGTGAAAAAAAAAATAACTCAAGATGAGTTATATTTTTTTCAAGAGGATTAATTTCAAGAGAAAATAAAATTGGGAATTGTCTGTATTATGGGACTAGGACAATATAACTTACAGTTTAATGATTTTCCTCTCAGAGCGTTCTAATTTTACAAACAAGGTAACAACTGTAATGTCATTTAAATGGGTATATTGAAATCTTTACCCCTATTTCTCCATCTTCACGTATGAATTTTTTTCAAGTTTAAATGGAACTACCTTTGAAGTATAACTTATTATATAAAACCAAGAATCATTTAAATAGCTATTGCCGTTTCGAGAACATCAGTTAAGAAAAACATACACGTCGAACATTCTCGATTTTTGACATGGTCAAAAATAAAATATAACTAAAGAAAAATAAAATATCTTATATATTATGTTATATCTAAACTACGGGTTTAATAATTAAGATCTGTAATTCAAATAAATAGCACGCATACAGAACAAATACAAGCGAAACAATAACAGGAATCACTGTTGACTGTTAAACGAGGGTTTCTCCCGAAAATACAAAAAAACGCTACGCACGGAAGGTCACCGTTGTATGTTTGACACTCACCTACCATAAATCTGCCAAGGACTTTATATTAAGTGGTATAACTCTCGAGTGGAATTTAAATAAGGTTAGGGTATGTCCGCTTTAATCTATATTTGTGGGCTTTCTACTCGTGTTTTTGTAAGGCTGTGAAAGCCACATGGCTTACATTTATACACGAATTTAAAAATAATTGGAAATGTAGAATCTTGCGCTATTTATAATTCTCGATATATATATTCCATCTCCTACCATTTAATGGTGACGTAAAGAGAACCTACTACTGCAATAATCCCATGGGCATCCTATAAGAAGCGACAGAAATAAATGAATTGTAGTTGGACTACATTATTTTTCTGCTGACAGAACTAACTGACTTGCTAAATAATGTGGCCCTAAGCACAAAATTAGATTAATTTGTATGGTGAACAAATTTAGCGGCCCTAATGAGAATTGGTTTGAGTCACGCGCGAAACGAATGGTGTTCATTGTTAATATTTGTCATAAGGCTCTTCTTTCCATGGCTTTATTTAATAAATTTAGGAGGTTACTTCTATTGGAATGTTTATCCGTTGTTATGTAATTATAAAGATAATAATCTATTATGATAGAGTATTATCATTATACATGATTATTACAGAAAACGAAGTGACAAATAACTTACAGACCACCTGATGGTAAGTGGTTACTGCAGCCCATGGACACCTGCCATCAACTATAAGCGAATATGACTACACTTCTTCTTCTTAATAACTGGCTTTACGGCTCTGAGATCTAGCCCTTCTGAGCCTGAAGTTACAATATATTATAATAATTATCCTTCATAGTATACTGTTTCACAATATGTTGATGCGTCACATTGTGCAGCTCTTGGGAGATTTTGACGGCAACTTGAGCCAGCAGACAGCTGACGGTTGGCGATTGTATCTCAAGGCACCTAAGCAGACAGACACCTTATTTTGAGAATCATATCACCATCAGAGCACTTGTTTCAGTTTCCCACTAATAGTTCACATGCGCAGACACTTAATACACAAAATCACACCACTTTATATATATCAAAGTCCACTTCAAACCATTATTTAAACAATAATATTTACTTAATAATTATATTATTTAATTTAATACAATTTCCTCGAGGTCCTATGGACTAAAACAAGTTGCACCTGTACTGATCACTAGACCAAATCTAGTAGCGCAGCTTAATCACCCTCCTAGAAAAATGCCGAATTGTTCAGTTTTTGCCCAAAAAAGAAATTTGTCACGTCAAATTACAAAAATCTGGCGTTAACTTTATATATCATTAATTTTAATCACATTATTTCTCTTCACATCTTTTTAAACATAAAAATTACAATATAATTTGGATTTAATATATATATATATATGTTAATTTTTTTTCTATCTCTGTCTGTATGTCTGTCTGTCCGTTCTTATCTTCGGAATGGCTAAACGATTGTGATGAACCGATGTTATCACCTTCATTTTGAATACAAATTATCGCTGTCACCGAGCGATACTAATAAAATATATCTCTGTGTGTAAAATTATTAGTTTATTTGTTTTACAAGGGGCGCACAAATTTTTTTAAAATATGAATACTATTTACAATTACTAGTACTATTTACAATTTATCCTATAAAAAAATAGCTATAATGCACGTTACGTGGTTTTTCTTATTCCCGATCATTTCAGTGTGCCCCTCGTAATTGTCATGTGTGAGTTTCGTTAGTACTAGACGATTGCTTTTGTCTGCGCAAATGTCCCCCGCAAAAACTGATATACAGTTCTGCATTGTTGTTAGCTGTACCTTATGGTTGGCAATAACTAAACATTTTGATCAAACCTGGATTGCTCCCGCACTGTGAAATTCATAGAGACCGCTTGTACCCCTGAGCTACCACGGCTTGAAGAAAATTAAGAAATAAGAAACATATAATAAGTAATAAAATCAATTTGAAGAATAATTCATAGATTTTTGACGTGACAACGTCTTATAATCGATGAGCTAGCTGCACGCACGAAAAAACATGACTCATGCGGCGTTACCTCGCTCTGAGGCGTTCTATTTAAGGCTTGAAGTGCAAGCGAGAGCGCGGAACGAGCGACAAGGAGGCACAATCGGCGTTGTCACGTTCAACTATCGTCAGTAAACCGACTTTACAGATAACCGATTTTTTTTATAGGAATGGGGGACAAACGAGCACACAGTCCACCTGATGGTAAGTGGTTGCTGTGACCCATAGACATCTACATTTATTCTCGTATGCGAATCAAAATGCAGATGCGTTGTCACCCGTGAGGACTAAGTTGGAATGCCTCTTTTCCAGTAAAAAGGGTCTGCGGTTCTCTACACTCACCATACAAAACACAACAGTGTTAAACTGCTATTTTAGCCTGGTATCTGTGAGAGCGTGGCCGTTCCCCGGTCGTGCTACAACTAACTACTAATATAACTGCAGCATGGCTCTACCACGTTGGAAATATTAATTATATTATTATTAATTTAAATAGAATTGTTACTTAGGCAAGTATACTTGATAAGAGTTGAATGTGTCCTAGATATATTTCCAAGCGCCCGCTTGATAATAGTGTCATGCAAACATTGGCAATAATGAGGCACGGTTCACATCACACACGGGCTCAATAGCGCGTCGTTAGCTGAAACGACTATATTTGCCAATAGTGACTGGTCTATTCCGACGTGACGTTCCGTTAGTATATTATATTCTATATTACATTTGTATATTGTACTAATGGAACAATATATAGAATATATTATGCGGGGTTTCTGATATAATAGAAATAAGCAAATAAGCATTACTTGTACTTTTATCTAGGTACCCACAAGAACTGGTCTATTACTTACGTCATTTTACTTCGTGCTATGAAATTGAGTAGAACTTTTCACATGATAATAGATCATTATTATCAACATTACAGCTCTTTACAAGTCCACTGCTACAAACAGGCCCCCCCAAGAAGTGCCTTAAAGCACGGTCCGGACGCATCTGCATCCATCGAATTCCTGCATGTTTTACCAGTTCGTCTGTCCACCTAGTGGGGGGGGGGGGCGTCTCACCTTTCACTTACCGGTACAAGGCTGCCACTCTAAACTTCCACATCAGTTTTCGGTTCTTCGAGCTATATTGTCGGCTCATACATGTATATTATAGTAAGAGATCTTATTCGAGAGATTTTATCCTTATCATAAACCTTATCGATTGGTTCAAAATTATAGCGAATCTCTATTTTTTTGCATTTTCAGATGATTAGATTGCCAGCTCAGGTAAAAATGTTTAAAAGTGGTAATTCTTTTTTTTTAAACAAAGGATAGTTTTCTTTGAGTAAAATTTTGTTGGATATCATCAATATTTAATGTTCCCTGCATGTTTCGTTCGTTTTTTTTTTACTCTGTATATACATTATCTAGTTCAGATACAAATATTTCATAATTTTTGGACTAAATATTGTTCAAAGAAAATTATATTAAATTATAATACGCCGCTGTGCCACTGTTCAAAGTACCAGAAAATTAATGTACGTTATTAAATTTAAGGACACTGTGCAAGGTGCTTGTGTTTTTGAAACGCTTTTTATTAACATTTTTTCTTTATTATTTATACACGAGTTCATTACACTTTTCTTTGATCTTCTTTCCTTAACAGAAGTTTTTTCACAAGGGTTGAAGATCGTCCACAAATATTTATTTTAGGGTTTTGCATTAAACAATTTAGTCCAGTAAATTAGGTATTGGGTGTAAATGCCCTCTTGTTACATCCCATTAGATACTTTGTGTTAATTCCAAAATAGATATGGATCCTTAGAAGTATAAATGTTGGTAAGAATATTTAGTTAAGCAGATCTTATACGAACCATTGCTTTATATTGTTTTGTTTTTAATGAAGTGTTCAGAAGGGATATTAGAAATTAAAATAACCATGATGAGGAAATGAACTAGCGAGTTTACTTTGTTGTATTAGCCTAGATGTTAAATAATTTAATATATATTAAACATA
>JAVANC010000005.1:55850266-55852766 GCA_033319125.1 Parnassius glacialis
CGAAATAACCAGTTCGGACCACAGGGCAATCCTATTTGACATCAATTTAGAAAATCAACAGGAACTAATATAAAAAGAACAACAAGGAAATACAACACCAAGAAGGCGAATTGGGGCGAGTTTCGTGAGAAACTCGTCCAGATTTGGAAGGAAAAAAGAATAAATAAAGAAGAAATAAATAAAATAGTAATAACGGATGAATTAGAAATAAAAACAGAACATTATACAAATTCAATAATAGAAGCATGCGAAAGCACTATTCCAAAAATAAAAACCAAAAACAAATGGGACTGCCCTGGTGGACCCACGAGCTGACAGTTCGTAAAAAGGAGGTCTCCAGGTTGAAGCGCCGCATTTCATACGCGGCACCAGTCCGTCGCGGGTGGGTTGTCGAGCAGTATAAAAAGCAAAAGATGAATACCAACACGAAGTGAAAAGAGCTCAGACCACCAGCTGGAAGGACTTCTGTTGTAAGCAAGACCGAGAAACAATGTGGGATGGTATATATAGGGTTATAAGCCGCACATTGAAATCGACATGAGGATACTCCACTTATACAGGACGGGGAGACGCTAGACGGCGAGGCATCGGCCAGGATACTTGCAGAAACTTTTTATCCGGAAGATAGTACTGAGAACGATGACACGGTACACATGCAAACAAGAGTTACAGCAGAAACTGTAAACGAAGGGTCACATGATAGTCCATGTGACCCACCATTTACAAAAGAAGAACTAATGTGGGCCGTGTCCAGTTTTAGTCCTAAAAAGGCACCCGGTGACGATGGTTTAACATCGGACGTTTGCGAAGTAGTCGTCACCCTGGACTTAGCATTGTTCCTGGCACTAATAAATAAGTGCCTCAGTCTCGCATATTTTCCATCAAATGGAAGAGGGCCGCAGTGTTGTATTGAGAAAGCCTGGTAAGGGGGATTACACACACCCTAAGTCCTACAGGCCGATTGGGCTTTTGCCTGTACTGGGGAAAATTACGAAAAAATGCTAATTCGCAGATAAAGTGGCACATCGTGCCGATGATAAGCCAGAAACAATATGGGTTTATGCCGCAACGCAGCACGGAGGACTCCCTCTATGACATGATGCAGTTTATTAAGAACAAACTGAAAGACAGAAAGTTGATTCTGCTTATATCATTGGACATAGAGGGAGCCTTCGATAATGCGTGGTGCCGGCGATACGGTGTAGGCTCGCCGGAGATTGGTGTCCGGTAAATCTGAGGCGGGTAGTAGATAGCTATCTTAAAGATAGAACGGTGTGCCTCAGATATGCCGGGGCCGAATGCGTAAGAAAGACCACTAAAGGGTGTGTGCAAGGCTCGATCGGGGGTCCAATTTTCTGGAATTTACTTCTGGATCCACTCCTGAAGGAGTTAAGTACAAAAGGGTCCCATTGCCAGGCCTTCGCGGATGACGTGGTCCTGATGTTCTCCGGGATACGGCACAACAGGTGCAGGAGCAGGCCAATGAAATTCTCGAACATGTCCGGAGGTGGGGAGTCGGTAATAAGCTTAATTTTGCGCCACACAAAACAAAAGCAATGGTCGTAACAAATAAGCTGAAGTATGATTCGCCACGTCTGGAGATGGGCGGGAAGACATTGAGCTCTCCAAAGAAATCAAAATACTCGGCCTCACAGTTGATGATAAGCTTACCTTCAATACACACATCGAGAGAACTTGTTGTAAAGTTCAGAACATATATCGTCAACTGTCGAGAGCTGCAAAGGTACATTGGGGCCTGAACCCGGAGATCATTAGGACCATCTATATTGCAGTAGTTGAGCCAATAGTTTCTGTATGCGGCCAGTGCATGGCATCAGCAGCCAATAAACATAAAGTCAAAAAACAATTGGATAGGGTACAGCGCGGGTTTGTGCAGAAAGTTATAAAATCTTAACAGGACAGTCTCTCTACACTCGGCCCTACTACTCGCCGGGTTGCTTCCATTGGACTTAAGGGTCCAGGAAGCGGCCCTCCTTTATGAAATAAAGAAAGGCTTCTCCCGGCGAGTGGTAGGTGATCGGGATGTAGAAGCCAAAATTGAATATGCAAAGACCAACACATCCCGCGGACCAGCCCGGCTTGGAATTTACATGCCTGGAAGACGGTGCACAAATGGACCAGAATGATAACAACGGAATTAAAATATACACAGACGGGAGTAGGATAGAGGGGAAAGTCGGCGCGGCGTTATCCATATGGAATAACGCTGCGGAGACAAATACCCGGAAACTGAAACTGGAAAATTTTTGCACCGTCTACCAGGCAGAGTTGCTAGCCCATCCTGGAAGCAACCAAGTATGCACTCATGGCTCCAGCACAAAACTGCAGTATATACAGCGACTCGAGGTCTGCTCTACAAACAATTGTCCAAGACGTTTCCCTCCATCCCCTAGCAGTGGAGATAAGAAATAACATCTACAAATTAAATAAACAAGCAAATATTAAATTTATTTTGGATCAAAGCCCACGCAGGGTTGGA
>JAVANC010000005.1:56463547-56504277 GCA_033319125.1 Parnassius glacialis
GTATTTTAAATAAAATGAATAAGAAATTCACCATGCAGTGGCAGTGAAAGAATATCCACTACTCCATATCATCTCGCGGGTGTCATAAGAGGCGACAGAGGGAATAGAATCAGGAGATGAGCAGCTGCGCTAAATATTAAAAATTGCAGGTCTTCACAAGTCCACAGATCAACAAAGGTTTTCTCCAAGCACAAAACACGTCGTGAGCCTTGTGATGGACAACCCTACTCTCAACATACCAGTAAGAGGCTGCAACTCGAGAATCTTTCTTCCCCATCGCTTGTCGGTTCTTGAAATTTTATACCTAACCCAACTTATACCAACAAATTACCTATTCGTTGCTTTATTTTGGTTGGTGTATAAAGATACATAAATACGAGCTACCGTGGCGCAAACGGCTAGCGGTTCGGCTGTAAACCGAAAGGGTAGTCGTTCGAGCCCACCCAGCGGCGACGTTTTTATTGAATAAAATAAACAGTATGCTGTGGTTCGTAATGTGAGTGTAGAGAACCTGCGACCCCTTTAACTAGAAAAAAGGCCTTCTATCTTAGTTATCAGATGTAACAACGCATCTGCAATTTGATTTTTAATCGAGAATAGATGTATATTTCTATAGGCCACAGCATCCACTTAGCATCAGGTGGACCGTGCGCACGTTTGTCACCCTTATTCTATAATTATTTTTTTTTACATTTAAAATAAAGGTACGCAAAAGTATTCTCATTTCAAAATGGTGACAAATATTTTTAACCTGGAATAAACTAATGTCAAAGGTCAATAAATTGCGTCTAACATTGAAGCTATTAACCAGCCAGTCGTAATTTGATCAAATACACTCAGCACTGTCAATATACGCTCGAACGCTGCTGGACAAATTATATTGCGCAGTTTGTCAAATAAAGGTTTTTTTTGGAACAGAAAGAACAGTTGTGTTATCACAACTTCACAGTTACACCACTAAAAATAAAAACGAAGAAAATTAAATTTCTTTCATAGTTTGGCTCTTTTTTTAAGGTAAATAAACATAATACACATTTTACGTGGTAGAGCCATGCTGCAGCTGTATTAGTAGTATAGTTGTAGCACGAATGGGTCGGCTCGACCGGGGAAGGACCACACTATCACAGAATACCAGCGTCAAATAGCAGCTTAACACTGCTGTGTTTCGTATGGTGAGTGTAGAGAACCGGAGACCCTTTTTACTGGAAACGAAGCATTCTATATTAGTCTTCACGGGTGACAACGCATCTGCATTTTGATTCGCAAACCAGGATAAATGTAGGTGTCTATGGGACACAGCAGCCACTTACCATCAGGTGGACTGTGTCCTCGTTTGTCACCCTATACTATAAAAAAAATACTGATGTATGACGTGTGAAAAAAGAAACCGAAGATTAAACATTAATAATACTTAAAGGCAGCAAGTTGGGAGCCCCTTTGAAACAAACCGCAGACCGAAAAAATCAATTTTCAGTTGATTAAGTACCGAAGCTTGTGCCTCGCCGTATAATAAATTGTGAATACAAATGCTTTTTTGCGGTATAAAACATATTTGCATGTTTCCTATTAATTAAATGAATGCTGATAAACGTTGTAACCGAAGGTTGCTATTTGAAACTAAAGTAAAAAATGCTATAATGGACAGTTTTAGTTTTAAATAAAAATCATACCCTAAATTGCTATTATTCTTGACCCCACACAGCCGACTTTTAAAAAAAGCTTTTATAATGTAAACAGTGTAATGGCGGTGTGGGAGCATACACTACCCCATATCGTCCTGTAGCTGCCATTAAGGTGACAGAGGGAAACTACGAGTATAACAGAAAAAGGACAGCAACATCTTTCTAATAACAAGTCAAAATAATAAAACATGCGTGAGTGTCGTGGAACACTCAGTTGGAACGAAGTTCCTTGCGTAGTATATTATTATTAAACGTAGGTATTATATTATTGATTAACAAATACAAATAAATGAATTACTAGCGTCTATTAAAATGAAGCGTCAATTAAAATAAAATAATATTTCTTTCTTGGCAAGATAAGAAAAAATGCGAGGGAGCTTATTTCGCCGCCAAGGCCGTCTACTCTATGACACAAGGGGTAGTGACGAAAAAATCTTACACTTTTTGTCACCTAGCTCCCATCTGCCAAATCCATGCCGTCTGAAAAGGAACTTCGTTTCAAAAAAAAACTGGCGAGGCCAACTGGCCAAGCATTCCAACTATGGTAAAATCTTCCCTATGAGGCAATCTATGGGAGAGGCCTAGATTGCTTGCCGCAAGACATATACAAGTCGGAATAACTCTGTATTGACCGGTACGGGTAAAATATATCGGTAGTGTCTATTTTCTTTTCGAAATAAGTTGACACTTGCCATGCCATAGGGTTACACGACGTCCTCATCAATTTTCGGGTGTGAAATACACAACCAAAAATTGATCTTGTCCCCTAACTAGAAATCTTTAATAAAGGACAAGGTAATATGGCACGTATTCGACATTCCCTCTGCCAGTAGATTCATGTGCGGTGTATTGCACTGAGGCTGACTGCCGGTACAGACATGACATTTAGTATGACAGGGACATGGACATGTATAACATTTACTGTGTAAAAAATCCTAATAAGCAAGTTTACGAACTGGGCTTAATCCCTACACGAATGAAATTGTTAATTACAATTTTAATTGCTGATTTACCACGTGTATAGTTTTGAAGGAAAACATTCAAAAAATATTTCGAGGAAATGATATGAAGTACGCCATCACGTACAACAGCACAGAAGACTGATCGCTCCATAGCCCTCTCAGAAATGAGTAGACCTGTGCTCAGCTGTGGAACGTATATTGGATGTGACTTTCAACTTAACCAAATACATAATTTGTCCTTACATGTGCAATATGGCGGGTTTTTTTTCCGAACAAAAGTCTTTCTAGGTTGGTACCATCATTTTACTTACTTGTGCTTAAAACTTATTGCTCCTGGGTGTAGTGGTCGTAAACGCGATTGCTGTGTATGTGGTCCCGCATTCGAATCCTTCCAACCAAAAGCTAGATCATAACCAAAATCTCTGAGGTGTACGGAAAGTGAAATTGAGGTTCGGCTCGGAAGCGGTGGAAGAGACTTCGCAACTAAGTTTTTGTGAATTGGTGCGTGGTTTGGTATAAGCTACACGCCCGTGATCAAATATCCAATTTTTTTTCCACGTAACGGTTATTTCTAACAAAACTATTATTATGTATATGTTAAGACCAATGGTATACGTAATATTAGAATCGTATTAATTCATTCGAAATCAGAAGTTAAAGGAAACTCGAGCCATGAATACTTGAATAAGAAAGAAGTAATGTCCTCTCGCCAGCATTCTCATCACGTTTCCATTTATTTCGTATTCAGCGTTCTTGTAATGGATTAGACTTATTCTGAATTCAGAACTTATATTTAGAGATTGCTCCATGTTTTTTTACTGTTTAGTTTCTGTGAATTATACAACTTTCTGATTCAGAAGATTTTATAAATTATTCACTTCCATTAACGAATCAGGGTGAAACAAAACAGCATATAGCCCACTTCATGATAAACAAATGCAATAGGCCATACACATCTACATCTATTCTCGATTAAGAATCAAAATGCAAATGCGGTGTCGCCCCTGAGGACTAAAATGGCATGCCTCGTTTCCAGTGAAGAGGATGTCCGATTCTCTACACTCACCATACGAAACAGCAGCGTTAACCTGGTATTCTGTGAGAGTGTGATCTTTACCTGATGGAGCCGAGCTATTCGTGCTACAAACGTACTATAGAAAAAATGACTTTAAATATGTATTACATGTTATCTATTTTGAATAAAAAAAATAATTTCTATTCTATTCTTGATCTGCAACGTAGCTCTACCACGTATAAGTAAATATGTTTATGTTTTATGTATGTTGTGTAATATCGAAATATTATCAACACTGTTACTAATTATTCATAAGAATAAGAAATAAGAATAGTTATTATGCACTCTCTACTCACAGTTCGATTGCACATGCTCGTTAGTAACGCCGCGCGCGAAAAGTATCAGTTCGGTGTTTGAATTATATTTTTAAATGGAAATACATATATTTCAATTATTTATTATTTTATCGTTATATATATTTAGTATAATATAATATCGCTCGAATTATATAACAACAATCTACTCCATTGACACCTGCAACCAACTTCAAATAAATAATGCTTCCGGTGCGTTGTGCCTTCTGAGGATTAAGATGGAAAATTTAACCTGTACTTATAGGCGTTCCCCATGATGACTTTAATCAGAAATACGGATGAATGAACTACTGATTGTTAGATAAAACAATATGTAAAAATGTGAAATTATGTATGAAAAGAAAGTACATACCAATTTCTTGCACAAATAGCTACGGCGGGGATCCGAACCAAGGACTCAGTAGTCATGTAGTCTAATTACAAGGCCGTCATTAATTCAGTCAACCATTATCGTTGAAACTTAGACGCTATGTTATTATAATGTCCTAGATCGTCTACATGATATTTATTTTTATATTTAAATTGATAGAAAAATTTTGGCGTTCACCAAAAAAATACAAAATAAATTCAATTATTCCACCCTTCATCATTATTATTGACCACAAATTTCATAAATAATACATAAAGGCATTCTAGTTGCCAAAATAAATAAATTTCTTTCAATACAACTCATAATCAAAAGAATTTTGTCTGTAATGCAAACATCGCGTGACCGCTAAATAACCGTCTTCTGAAGAACAATGATTTATGTATTGACTCTTTTATAAATTATGCTATATAACAGACGCATTCCCAAGGCAAAGAGCCCTAAAAGCTAGAAATGTTTGCCGAGTTTTCAATTTCTGAGGAATAATGTCTAATTTGAAACATGGATTTACATGTTTTAGAATACTTACTATTCTTCGTGCTACATTATTTATTTTAACTTTTCATTACGGCCTATCAAAGTCCACTGCTGAACATTGTTCTTCATCCGTCCTTTATCATATTTTATATTTGCAGTTGGCGCGCATTTTTTATTAATATGAGTTATTATCAGGAAAATTTTGTTTTGGCATCTGTATCTATAACATAGTGTACCCCAACTCAAATATCAAAAAAAAAATCAATGTACAGAAATCGTTGTGTTAGAGTTTTATTAGGCCGCGTTCCGACGACACGCACCCGCTACACGCACGCCACGTGCGTTAGCACCCGCGTCTAAGTCACTTTGAGATTTGTTGCATATAATTTGAGTTTTATGACAAATCAATAAATCTGGAATTGCATTTATCGACGTTCAACCGCACACGCTTCGCACACGCCTCGCACACGACACGCGCCCGCCTCGTTCCCGCTCCGCACCGGCCCCGCGCTCGCTCTCGCTCTCCTCGCGCTCTCCCCGTGCTCGCCACGCACACGCGCCGTATTCGCGTCGCACCTGCCCCGCTTCGCCTTGCGCCCGCTCTTTTTATACAATTTCAGACTCAAATTATATGCAATCAATTTCAAAACAAAATAGACAACGGGTGCTGACGCGCGCAGTTAGAAAGCAATACCCAAAGAGATCTTAGAGACAAATAAAAACAAGAGTTCTTAAAAAAATTGATTACCTAAAATCTTTATAACGCCACATAAATAGATATAAGATCCCAGGCAAATCTAGGGCAACTCGCTAGTTTAATAATAAAGTTATGTAGATCATATCATAACAGAAACTTCTCAACAACAGTTCGACACTTAAAAATAAGTTTCGTGCATTTTACCAAAACAACCAGTCAATTCAACTTAACATTACCTTCATCTGTCGCTCCGCTTCACTCGCAAAGTTTTATTGGCTTGCTCCAACATGAGCACTTTTTATCAGACATGAGGTATGGCGACACAAAGGCGAGTGAACAATAAAGGTGTTATTTGTAGTTAATAAATTGAATGCAATTTGAACAACATTATTGTTTCTAATATATCCAATATTATTCGAAGGTGAAATGCGACTCATCAGTATTGAAATGAGCTTTTTTAAAAAAGAGTAAGTACTAACTAATATGTCATCAAGACGAAATTTCATTAAGGGTGACAAACGGGCACACAGTCCACCTGATGGTAAGTGAATGTTGTGACCCATAGACATCTCCATCTATCCTTGATTAAGAATCAAATTGAAAATGCGTTGAGGAATTTAGTGAAAAAGTGTAAATGCAACGACATTAAGCTAAAATTATACAGTATAAAATATCACCACAAATATAAAATAGATAAGAAAACGATTTATAACGCTCTGCGCTATCGGGAAAGGATTGTTATATATATTTTTTAAATTGACTGCTCCACACTGCGACTCAATTCGTTGTGTATGAGTCCGATCTTTAGCTACAAATGAAAACGAGTCGACGTTCGAGCAAAATAGCCTTATTCGCTTCTAGGATCTAGTAGACAAAGCCTGAAACAGATTATTTAATTTCGAAGTTTGACTAAAAAGGTACTCATTTCTGAGTTTATCACGCAGAGAAACTCCGAGCATAGCCCTCTCCATAGCTCGCTGAGCGACCTTGACCTTCCTCATCCGGCCAGCAGTGAAGGACCACGTCTCAGTTCCGTATGTCATCACTGGCAACACGCACTGGGTGAACAGTCTCGTTTTCAAGTTTTGAGGTATACCTAACGAGAAGATGTGCCGTAATTTCCCGAACGCTGCCCAACCGAGTTAAATCCGTCGATTGACCTCTCGGTCGAAGTTGGACTTACTTAGTCGGACTATTTGTCTCCGGTAAACATACTTGTGAACAACTTCGAGCTTAGTGTTCCCAACAACTACTGAGATAGGTGTGACATGGACATTAAACATGATCTTTGTTTTGTCCATGTTCATCTTAAGACCTGTCAGTTGGGAAACACTATTGAAGTCACTGAGCATAGTGCTTAGGTCCTCCAGCTATTCTGCCATAAGGACTATATCGTCGGCAAATCGAAGGTGAGTGATGTACTTATTCTTACTATTTATCATAATTTTATTTTTATACTAACCAAAGTCTTGAGAAATGATAACGCATCTACATTATTTGCATGCCTTAAGCGAAAGCGCAAGGTATGTTCTACTATCGCCTAAAAATTAAGATTCCAACGTTTTATCGAATAAAATCGTATCTAGCAATCATATTGTACATATATAAATAATATAAAAAGCACATTGTTAGAAAGATAAATGAATGTTGAACTTATTAATATTTCTTTAATCGATTAATTGCTATCTTTTAATAAAAAAGTGGTTTTCTTGGCTTATGGTGTGGATTTATCAATTTCGCAAGGCTTGTAAACACGATAACTTTTAAAAATATCAATTGTTTAACTCAATCTATTTTTAATCTTTTCAAATATCATGTGGGAAGCCACTGAATGTAAATGGTAGTGTAATTTTGTTTTGTTTAGCTATAATTATTTTTTTTTGGTTCCAAAATGGCGAAATTTTTGTTGATTTGGTAGCCTTGTATGTAAATTATTTCTGTAAATGGGGAGCTACAGCCACAGAGTAGTTTACTCACTCACTCAGTTCTGCGTCAGTCGCCGTCGTAAGTGGACATTGTTTCGGTTGTTTGCAGCGGCTCAAAAAGATCGCTGTACAAATACACAATATTCGAATAACCGTTTCGTAAATACTTGATTTTAATAATAATAAGAGATTTATTTAATTACAATATTTTAAAAGCACAAAATAAATAATAGTAGTACGTACTAAAAGTAAGTAGTATCAATTATTTCATCATGGATGTCATTTGTCATTTCCATGGTTTTCGAGGGTGTTGAAGCCGATAGTGCTGTCGAAATGTAAATCCAAGATAGCGGCTGCAATAGATATCAATTTTTTCATCATGGGTGTCATTTTCATGGTTTTCGAGGGCGCTGAAGCCGATAGTGCTGCCGAAATGTAAATCCAAGGTAGCGGCTGCAATAGGTATAATTTTTTTGCATCATGGCTGTCATTTTCATAGTTTTCGAGGGTGTTGAAGCCGATAGTGCTGTCGAAATGTAAATCCAAGATGGCGGCTGCAATAGATGTCAATTTTTTCATCTTGAGTGTCATTTTCATGGTTTTCGAGGGTGTTGAAGCCGATAGTGCTGTCGAAATGTAAATCCAAGATAGCGGCTGCAATAGGTATCAATTTTTTCATCATGCGTGTCATTTTCATGGTTTTCGAGGGTGTTGAAGCCGATAGTGCTGTCGAAATGTAAATCCAAGATAGCGGCTGCAATAAATATCAATTTTTTCATCTTGGGTGTCATTTTCATGGTTTTCGAGGGTGTTGAAGCCGATAGTGCTGTTGAAGTATAAATCCAAGATGACGGCTGCAACAGGTATCAATTATTTCATCTTGGGTGTCATTTTCATGGTTTTCGAGGGTGTTGAAGCCGATAGTGTTGTCGAAATGTAAATCCAGGATGGCGGCTGAATTAGTTACCAATTTTTTTCATCATGGGTGTCATTTTCATAGTTTTCGAGGGTGTTGAAGCCGATAGTGCTGTCGAAATGTAAATCCAAGATGGCGACTGCAATAGATATTAATTTTTTCATCTTGGGTGTCATTTTCATGGTTTTCGAGGGTGCTGAAGCCGATAGTGCTGTTGAAATGTAAATCCAAGATGGCGACTGCAATAGATATCAATTTTTTCATCTTGGGTGTCATTTTCATGGTTTTCGAGGGTGCTAAAGCCGATAGTGCTGTTGAAATGTAAATCCAAGATGGTGGCTGCAATAGGTATCAATTTTTCATCATGGGTGTCATTTTCATGGTTTTCGCGGGTGTTGAAACCGATTGTGCTGTCGAAATGTAAATCCAAGATGGCGACTGCAATAAATATCAATTATTTCATCTTGGGTGTCATTTTTATGGTTTTCGAGGGTGTTGGAGCCGATAGTGCTGTTGAAATGTAAATCCAAGATGGCGGCTGCAATAGGTATCAATTATTTCATCTTGGGTGTCATTTTCATGGTTTTCGAGGGTGCTGAAGCCGATAGTGCTGTTGAAATGTAAATCCAAGATGGTGGCTGCAATAGGTATCAATTTTTCATCATGGGTGTCATTTTCATGGTTTTCGAGGGTGTTGAAGCCGATAGTGCTGTCGAAATGTAAATCCAAGTTGGCGACTGCAATAGATATCAATTTTTTCATCTTGGGTGTCATTTCATGGTTTTCGAGGGTGCTGAAGCCGATAGTGCTGTTAAAATGTAAATCCAAGATGGCGGCTGCAATAGGTATCAATTTTTTCATCATGGGTGTCATTTTCATGGTTTTCGCGGGTGTTGAAACCGATAGTGCTGTTGAAATATAAATCCAAGATGACGGCTGCAACAGGTATCAATTATTTCATCTTGGGTGTCATTTTCATGGTTTTCGAGGATGTTGAAGCCGATAGTGTTGTCGAAATGTAAATCCAGGATGGCGGCTGAATTAGTTACCAATTTTTTTCATCATGGGTGTCATTTTCATAGTTTTCGAGGGTGTTGAAGCCGATAGTGCTGTCAAAATGTAAATCCAAGATGGCGACTGCAATACATATTAATTTTTTCATCTTGGGTGTCATTTTCATGGTTTTCGAGGGTGCTGAAGCCGATAGTGCTGTCGAAATGTAAATCCAAGATGGCGACTGCAATAGTTATCAATTTTTTTGATCTTGGGTGTCATTTTCATGGTTTTCGAGGGTGCTGAAGCCGATAGTGCTGTCGAAATGTAAATCCAAGATAGCGGCTGCAATAAATATCAATTTTTTCATCTTGGGTGTCATTTTCATGGTTTTCGAGGGTGTTGAAGCCGATAGTGCTGTTGAAATATAAATCCAAGATGACGGCTGCAACAGGTATCAATTATTTCATCTTGGGTGTCATTTTCATGGTTTTCGAGGATGTTGAAGCCGATAGTGTTGTCGAAATGTAAATCCAGGATGGCGGCTGAATTAGTTACCAATTTTTTTCATCATGGGTGTCATTTTCATAGTTTTCGAGGGTGTTGAAGCCGATAGTGCTGTCAAAATGTAAATCCAAGATGGCGACTGCAATACATATTAATTTTTTTCATCTTGGGTGTCATTTTCATGGTTTTCGATGGTGCTGAAGCCGATAGTGCTGTCGAAATGTAAATCCAAGATGGCGACTGCAATAGGTATCAATTTTTTCATCTTGGGTGTCATTTTCATGGTTTTCGAGGGTGCTGAGGCCGATAGTGCTGTCGAAATGTAAATCCAAGATAGCGGCTGCAATAAATATCAATTTTTTCATCTTGGGTGTCATTTTCATGGTTTTCGGGGGTGTTGAAGCCGATAGTGCTGTTGAAATGTAAATCCAAGATGGCGGCTGCAATAGGTATCAATTATTTCATCTTGGGTGTCATTTTCATGGTTTTCGAGGGTGTTGAAGCCGATAGTGTTGTCGAAATGTAAATCCAGGATGGCGGCTGAATTAGGTACCAATTTGTTTCATCATGGGTGTCATTTTCATAGTTTTCGAGGGTGTTGAAGCCGATAGTGCTGTCGAAATGTAAATCCAAGATGGCGACTGCAATAGATATCAATTTTTTCATCTTGGGTGTCATTTTCATGGTTTTCGAGGGTGCTGAAGCCGATAGTGCTGTTAAAATGTAAATCCAAGATGGCGGCTGCAATGGGTATCAATTTTTTTATCATGGGTGTCATTTTCATGGTTTTCGCGGGTGTTGAAACCGATTGTGCTGTCGAAATGTAAATCCAAGATGGCGACTGCAATAAATATCAATTGTTTCATCTTGGCTGTCATTTTCATGGTTTTCGAGGGTGTTGAAGCCGATAGTGCTGTCGAAATGTAAATCCAGGATGGCGGCTGAATTAGGTATCAATTTTTTCATCATGGGTGTCATTTTCATGGTTTTCGAGAGAGTTGAAGCCGATAGGGTTGTCGAAATGTAAATCCAAGATAGCGACAGCAATAGATATTAATTTTTTTATCATGGGTGTCATTCTCATGGTTTTCGAGGGTGTTGAAACCGATAGTGCTGTCGAAATGTATTTGAACTAGTTTTTCAAAAAATCCGTCTAATCATGTTATATGTAATTTCTTTGTGCACTTAAGGCAGGCCACATGGATTTTTTTTTTATCTGATGGAGGAGAGTTGTAGGTGTCTATAAGTCACAGCATCTAATTACCTTCAGTTGGAGTGTATGCTCGTATGTCATCATTACTCATTTAAAAAAAGGTTGCAGTTTAGTGCTTTCTTATCCATTTGCCAAGCGTTTTGAGGACGGTAACGCTTTTATAAAACGCATGCTCACGATGTTAGCAAAGCCTATATTATCCAAGAGTTAACTTCAGAGATTAAAGAAGAAAAAAGCAGATAGTTTGGAAAATCCAAATGTGCACGCCTCATAAGTGTATCATTTCATTTTGATGAAAAAAATAAATTGTATTCCTGACTTTTAAAATATATTATTTACGTGTTTTCAATTAAGCGCTTTATTATTTTAACTGATAGTATCTCCTAAAGCAAAAAAAATAATATTCACCAAAATGAACCGATTACATAAAGTATAAAGCCTATATAGGCTGTATGGTATACTCTTTTGTGTTTCAAGGGCTACAAAATATGAAAGCACATTGAAATTTTTAATAGCAATAAAACATGAAAATTATTTTTAACTAATTACGCGTACTCAACTATTGATAGGGAACCAGTTGGTGTACTTCTGAAGCTAATAAGAAATAGTTCGGAAAGTCCAAAAGTGCACGCATCATGAGCATTTCATTTAATTTTGATGAAAAATTTAAATTGTATTACTGACTTTTAAAATAAATTATTTACGTGTATTAAATTTAGCGCACTATTATTTAAAAAGGTAATGTTACCTTCAGGGCAATAATAATAATGTTAAGCAAAATAAATCAATAACAAAAAGGATAAAATTGATACGGGCTGTATGGTACATTCGTCCTTTGTCTATCAAATGCTAAAAAATATGTGACAGAGCCTTTACATTTTTAATAGCAATTAAACTTATAAAAGTTGAAACTAAATTTATTAACTAACTACGTATATTAGGCTATTGATATGAAATAGGAAACTAGTTGATGTAATTCTGAAACTAATAAGAAAAATTCGTTCTCAATACGTCAACATTTTCGGGAGTTATCGTTTTTTACGTGGTAGAGACAAGCTGCAGCTATATTATGATTGTAGCATGAATGGGTCGGCTAGAACAAGAAGTAGTAGACCAAGCACCACGCTTTCACTGAATACCAACTTAAAATAGCTGCTAAATGCTGCTGTGTTTTATATGGTGAGTGTAAAGAACCGGAGACCCTTTTTACTGGATATGAGGCATTCCATCTTATTACTCAGGATAGATGTAGATGTCTATGGACAATACAAATACAATCAGGCGGACTTTGTGCTCGTTTGTTACCTTTATATTATATAAAAAAAACTTATACAAGATCAACATCCGGAGGTCTACGTAATTTTTTTTCAAAGACAATATTAAACGAGTTTTTGGAAAATATAAAATGGAATAATTCGAGTTTTCTTGATTCGGCTACTCAGTGTAATATGGTTATGAAAGAAGCATTTTAAGATCACGAAATTGCTTGACGTTGACGAGTAGAGAGTAATGCACTACCTAATAATGCTTCGCGTTATGAGGCGTGCAATAATAATGATGATATCCTCCTTTTATAATCCTTACACTCAAATATCATTAAAATATTATACTAAAATTATAAATTAGGCAGAAAATATTATAGTGCTCATAAAATCAGAAAGTTATTTTCTCAATGTACATATGTGAAGATTTTATGATAGGAAGAAAACAACAAGAAAGGAAAATACCAAAGAAAGGAACGATTTGTACTCATAATAACAACATGATTAAAATGAAAAGTCTCATAAACTAAATATTTACATTATGGCACGCACACGCACAGATAAAATAATAATTAGAAATCGATTACAATTTTTAAGTATAACAACATTATTTTTTACAGAAGAGGGGGGAAGGGCAAACGAGCATGTGGCTCACTTAATTGTAAGTGACTATCGCGGCCCATGAATAATTACAACACCAGGGGAATTGCAGATGCGTTGCCGGCCTTTTAGAAAGGTGTAAGCTCCTTTCTTGAAGGTCCCTAATTAATAGAATGCGTTGTATAATGACGCAACAAATGAGTTTATTTACGTTCAGCACACATTGCATTGCATGGTTAGTAGTAACATGGAAGCAATCATCAAAACCAGCCCACGAGAAATTCTACAATTTGTTTTTGCATAAATTCTTGTTCCAGTTAAAATGTCAGAATTTACTACGGATTTTAAAAGTGGCAGAACAACGCGGCAACTTTTGCTTGCACACAGATGGGCCGGCTCGAATGGGTACCACGACCTCACAGAATACCAGCCTGAAGTAGCGGTTTACCTCTGCGTTTCGCTTGGTGAGTACAGGTGGCCGGAGGCCCTCATCCTTCCCCCCCCCCCCCCCCCGCCCATCAACAAGGTAGCGGAATTAAACGGAAGACTACCCCAGAAAGGTACCAGCACCACTGGAGAATCCCTGGCTGAGCATCCACAACCAAACTAGCGGAGCTTGCTAGCTAGCTAGGCAAGCGGAGTAATAAAATCAAAGCGACATCTGTCATGCTATTCGTGAATTTTTGCAACATCAGGAAACTTCGTGCCAACCATAATGCTCTGCACTTTCATCTGGAGACAGCGGACCCGGCCTTTCTTTTTTTACCCGAGACTCAGGTGTCCTCTGCGGTTGATACTTCATATCTCTCTTTGTGATACAAATTAGAACACTCCTTTGTGCCGCGGGCTGGAGTTTGCGTATATGTCAGAGTGGACAAATGTTTTCCACGCCACGGAATTCGTGAAGGTACGAACCTGTCCACCCTTTAGATGCGCGTAAACAGCGACCACCATCCCCGCATCTACGGGTGCCTGTATAGATCACATAGCGGTTATGGCAAACCACACCAATTCAACGACCACGTCCAAATGGCTACAGTTTCCTTGTTACAGCAGATCTCAGTCGCAGAGCTTGTAATATTTGGCAAGTTTAATGCCCACCACGCCGAATGGTTCGGTTCACGTTCAACCGTTCATGCGAGGAGATCTCTTTATGACCTTTGCCTTGTCATGTGGTCTTACATAGCTGGATACTTCACCTGCGTGGATTCCTGATATTGAGGATCATGCACCTTTCCTGTTGGGTCTTCTGCTGACCTCTTATCCGAACGTATATCAGGTTTTCGTCGACGCTCCTTTAGGCTCGTCGGACTATTATATTGTCTGAAGTGTGCTGCCACTCACACTAACATCGCGGTTGCATTCTGCAGGCTGCCGCCGTGATTGGCACTATAGGTCGGCCAACTGGAATAGGATTCGTTCTTTTTTTTTTACATCCTACCCTTTTGGGGCGGGTTTTGCTTCTCACTAGATGATCTCAGCTTTGCTGCTGATTCTGTTACTGATGTGATACTTCCGGGTATGGAACGTTTTATTCCATCCTCTGTGGTACCCATCGGATCCAAATCCCAGCCATAGTTTGGTCGCTCCTCTCAAATAGCATCACACTATAAGCAGGAATGCTAAATGGCCTGGGCTGATGCATCAACTCTTAAAAAGAAGTATAATTCCGCCTCCAGGTCTTTCTAAAGAGTTATTTCCAAGGCAAGGTCTAAGCATGTCGGCAGATTTGGCGAGAAACTAGTTTCCCTTCCTTCGGGTACCCGTGAAATTTGGTCTTACCTCCTTGTACTCCATAATAATGGAGTTCGTTATAAACTCATGAGGTACCTCGAAGATCACCAGCTGATTACTGACCGCCAATACGGTTTTCATCGGGGTCGATCAACTTATGATCTTCTGTTCTACCTAACTCATAGATAGGCGGAGGTAGAGAAGCCCAAGTGGCAGGCATTAGCTGTTAATTTGGATAATTACATTTCAACAAACTGACTTCATGAAGTAAAAAAAAGTTAAATTATTAATTCTTTGAATTTGGTTTTTTATTTTTGTTATTAAGAACAATTTAAAGCATTTTTAAATTGATGTCGGGAAAATGTAGTTACTTCTTAACTACATTTTTCCGCAAGTATATCAGTCTACTAACTCAGACTGTGAACACAAACAATAAGCACTGTGCGAGGCGCAACAAACTTTGTTGTGACGTAAACCATTGAAAGTTTTGAAAGGAAGGAAGGATAGTTATATAAGAAGACATAGGAGGTATGTAGGGACACATATGCAATCAGAAAACGTATGTTTATAAGGAAAAAACTTCTTCTTCTTCATGATGTATCATGCTGATACTTTACGCTGGTATTCTGTGAGAGCGTGACTCTTCCCTGATCGAGCTGAGTCTGCTCTGTGCACCTATTGGAAGTGCAAAGTGTTATATATAGTAATAATGGCATTTTTATACAATAAGGGTGACACACGAGCACGCAGTCTACCCGATGGTAAATGGTTGCTGTGACTCATACACATTCTACATCTATAGGCGGTTATGAATCATAATTCAGATGGATTTTTAACCGTGAGGACTAACAAGGAATGCCTCGTTTCTGGTAGAAACGGTCTCATGTTTTCTACACCCACCATACGAAACACAGCAGCGTTAAACTGCTATTTTACGCTGATATTCTGTGTCGAGCCTACTCATTTATGCTACAACTATGGTAGGCTCTACCACGTATTTTTCACAGTTGTCTCTTATCGGATCCAATGCGGTGATGAATTCTTCTACGCCGCCAGCACATCTAACAAAATATTAGAAAATGTGCCTAGTTAAATGAAGTCATTCTCGCAGAGTTTAATGTTCATGTGAACTGCACGCACCGCGAGACTCGTTTGAATCTCAGCCCATATAAATGCTTATTCCTGTATTATTCACTTAAAATTGCAATTAACAAATGCATTGGTGCCGGCGGAGATCGAACCCGGATTGCGCGCGTACAGTGAAATGTACAGCGAGAGGTTAGCCTCTGAGCTACCACGGCTCGGCATGTTTGTTCAAAATAAATTTAAATGACGCCACATTCATAATCACCCAGACGAAACCAGGGTGTATCGCTAGTTATAAATGAAATGCAATCTACTGCTTTTCTTTGTTAGAACAAGCCGACACAACCCAACCCTTTCATTCATTCGTTCTTCATTTCATTCATTTTTTTCACGATCAATGACTATCAATTTAGTGTATGAAAGGGTGTATAGAATAGGTTGATATCAGCCATAAAATAGCCTATTGTATATATCTGTTGTTAAATATTATGTGCATTCTTATAAAGACTGTGATATAGGGGATATAAATAAATAAGTAAAATCCTGAAATGGCAGCATAACAAAGTGTAAGTGTCTTACACTTCATTCAGCACACACAATATGAGTGACAACCTGGCAAGACATGCAGGAAGTCGATGCGTACAGGAGCCTCAAGATATTATCTGCCGACTTCCAAAAAGGAGACGGTACTCAATTCGAGTGTATGTTTTTTTTATGTGTGTTACCTCATAACTTTGTACTGGAAAAACCGATTTCGATGATTCTTTTTTTATATGAAAGCTGATAGTTCTCGTGTGGTCCCATATGAATTTGATCAAGGTCGGACCAAGGGTTATTGAGTTATTCTTAAATAACCTATATTGAAGTCGCTTATATTGAAGTCGGCAGTACAAAATTTTTAATTTAAAATTATTTTAAATAAAATAAATAAGAAATTTAACATGTAGTGGCAGTGTAAGAATATCCACTACCCCATATCATCTCGTGGGTGTCGTAAGAGGTGACAGAGAGAAATAAATCAGGAGATGAGCAGCAGCGTCTTCTTAATAATGATTAAAAATAAAAAATTGCAGGTCTTCACAAGTCCACAGATCAACAAAGGTTTTCTCCAAGCACAAAACACGTCTTGAGCCTTGTGATGGACAACCCTACACTCAACTTACCGGTACGAGGCTGCAATTCGAGAATCTTTCTTCCCCATTGCTTGTCGGTTCTTGAAATTTTATACCTTACCCAACTTATACCAACAAATTACTGATTCGTTGCTTTATTTTGGTTGGTGTATTAAGATACATTAATACGAGCCACCGTGGCACAAACGGCTAGCGGTTCGGCTGTAAACCGAAAGGGTGGTCGTTCGAGCCCACTCAGCGGCGACGTTTTTATTGAATAAAATAAACAGTATGCTGTGGTTCATAATGTGAGTGTAGAGAAACTGCGACCCGTTTTACTAGAAATGAGGCCTTCTATGTTAGTTATCAGATGTAACAACGCATCTGCAATTTGATTTTTAATCGAGGATAGATGTATATTTCTATAGGCCACAGCATCCACTTAGCATCAGGTGGACCGTGCGCTCGTTTGTCACCCTTATTCTATAAAAAAATATTTTTTTTTTACATTTAAAATAAAGGTACAGCAAAAGTATTCTCATTTCAAAATGGTGACAAATATTTTTAACTGGAATAAACTAATGTCAAATAATATAATTTGACGTTCCGATGTCAGAGTTAACCCGGAGTACCTTCAGTTCATAAGTTTATAATCAATCAAGTCAATCACCTCAGTCCCCCGTTACCATGGGTGCTGTAAAGTACTCGATACGTCGGGAATCAATAAAAATATTTTGATTGAATGCGATGGAATCCGTAATAGTAGTTTTATTTATAGTTAAGTCATTAGTTTGGCTACAGCCTAAAATATTCATCATCTCCTTTCGTCTCGTGAGTGTTGTAAAAGTGGACAATTAGATATTTATTTAATTGAGAACAAAAAAATAAGTACCATATCGTTCTAAATAATATGTATTTACATATTTACTTGTGACTACGTACTAGCCTCATTTACAGATAGCCACAGCAGGCACAGTTATTAAAATAATGAATAACAGTTAGACAAATTAGAACTAACATATTATATTAAAAACGAATAAAAAATTAAATCGACTAATTATCCTAAACTTTAAATGAGCGTGATCTAGATAGATGTAATCCCTATAATATAATAGATTTTAGATAAGAAGATTATAGATAAGATACTAAATCAAGTTTGTGTAAAGCATAATGAGTTCTTCAGTCCCCCCCCCCCCCCGTGACCATGGGTGCTGTAAAGTGCTTGAAACGTCGAGAATGTAAAATAAGTTAATATACGCGATAAAATCCGTAAAATTAATTTTATTTAAATTTGTGTAAAGCATTCAATAAAATATATTATAACTCTGCGTATAGAGCAAAATGCAAATATTGCTATTCGAAATATTTTAATTTGGGATATGCCATGGCAATTATCCCCCTATGACACAATCTATGACTTAAGATAATATAATGGTAAGCTTACATACATACATTTATATAATCACGCCTCTTTCCCGTAGGGGTATGCAGATACCGCTTCTTTCCACTTGCTACGATCCTTACATACTTGTTTCGCTTCGTCCACTTTCATTATTCCCTTCATTCATGCTCTTCGGTTTAGGGTACTCTTGAGCTGGCCTTTTTTCAAGACGTCCCTGATTTGGTCTAGAAACGTCCGCCTAGGTCTACCCCTTCCAACACTTTCATTCACATTCGCCTTATACACTTTTTTCGTCAATCATTCTTCATTTATTCTCTCGACATGGCTAAACTATCCCAGCATACCTTTACCACCATTTTTGTCACTACATCTTCTTTGCTAAGCGGTATAGCTTAAACTTGAAAAACACTTTTTTAACACCTGGTAAGACTCCTTTTGCGCCTAGAAGTCCATCTGAGAAGGTACCACACTATTACTAATTCTGCCGCCCAATAACAGTGCACTGCTGTCTTCCTGTCTGAAAAGTATTGACAAACAGTATAATTACAGGCTGTGCTTTCACGTAGTTTTCAAAAGTGACACATCTGCAGCCTTCTTTATTTGAAATTAGTTGCAGGAGACCAGGGGTTATCAAAAGGATGCTGCTGCCCATCCTCTGCCTCAGTTTCCATCTGTCGCCTTTTACGACACCCGCGGGAAGATATGGGGTAGTGAGTATTCTTACCCGCCAATACACGAAAGCAAAACAACAATCAAAAAACTGCGGTTGCCAACCCGCTCGCCAAACGTGGCAACTATGGCAATATACCCCCCATGAAAGTAACGAAAAGACGGCCCCCAGTCACCGGCGGCCCCTCTATTCCTGGCTACGGTGGCGACCATGATAACGGCGGGGCAGGGGGTGCTAAGAATCTCTGGTGGAGGTTCGGTTACCACCTACGACGACTCGACCTGGCAATTTATAACGCACCCACGCTAAGGACTGACGAGAAGATCCTGGAGCTATAAGAAGAGATAGACAAGTTGCGCTGGAATGTCATAGGATTATCTGAAGTCCGAAGAGAGGGAGAGGACACGCTAATTCTCGAATCCGGTAATTTGTTCTATCACCGGGAGGGCGACCATCTGTCCCAAGGAGGTGTCGGATTTATCGTCCACAAGTCTCTCGTTAACAACGTTGTAAAAATTGGGAGTGTGTCAACGAGGGTTGCGTACCTTATACTCAGAATCACCAAACGGTATTCGCTGAAGGTCATACAGGTATATGCACCAACCTCAGCACACCTCGATGAGGAGGTGGAGGAAATGTATAAGGATATCTCTACAGCCATGCATTCCGGCAAAACCCACTATACGGTGTTAATGGGAAACTTCAACGCAAAACTAGGCACAAGGGAGAGCGGTGAGCTAAAAGTAGGGAATTTCGGAATAGGGCAACGGAACCCAAGGGGCCAGCAGTTGACCGACTTTATGGAGAAAGAGGGACTCTTTATGATGAACTTTTTCTTCAAGAAGCGGCCCCACAGGAAGTGGACCTGGTCGAGCCCCGATGGTTCGACAAAAAATGAGATTGACTTCATTATGACGACCAGACGACAACTGTTCAGTGATCGCGAGGGTGAAAACCGGCAGCGATCACCGAATGATTAGAGGCACACTGAACCTAAATGTTAAGTTGGAGAGGTCTCGTCTGATGAAGTCAACGCTCCGTCCCCCTCGTGCTCTAATCCAAAGTCCCGAAACCTTTCAGCTCGAGTTACAAAACCGTTTTCAGTGCCTAGAAGACTGCAATGAAGTGGACGATATGAATGACAAGCTCGTGGAAACTGTCCATGCGGTCGGAGCTAAGTTCTGCAAGACCCGCCGCAGAAGAACACAAAAACTCTCCGATCACACTCT
This sequence comes from Parnassius glacialis, assembly GCA_033319125.1. Taxonomy (NCBI): domain Eukaryota; kingdom Metazoa; phylum Arthropoda; class Insecta; order Lepidoptera; family Papilionidae; genus Parnassius; species Parnassius glacialis. Next base: position 56,483,771 of record JAVANC010000005.1, read on the forward strand.
TAATCTAATGGCTGTTAGACGGGAGATGAGGCTACATTCTTCAACAGATTTGACAGCATACAGGCAACTGAACAGACAGATCTCCAAATGCATGCGGCGGGACTTATGCAACTTCAAAATTTTAACAGTGGTAGAGCCACGCGGCAGCTTTTGCTGTCGCACGGATGGGCCGGCTCGAACCGGGGTGGGACCACGACCTCACAGAAAACCAGCGTGAAGTAGAAGTTTACCTCTGCGTTTCGCTTGGTGAGTGCAGGTGTCCGCAGGCCCTTTTTACTGGAAATAAGGCATTCCATCTTAGTCCTCATGGGTGACAACGCATCTACATTTTGATTTGTAATAAAGGATAGATGTAGATGTCTATGGGCCGCAGCAACCACTTACCATCAGGTGGACTGTGTGCTCGTTTGTCACCCTTATCATATAAAAAAAAATTACGAATCATCTCGCGCGCAGACTTGACGACTTCCAGCCTCCCGAACAAGCCGGTTTCCGAAAGGGCTTTAGCACCACAGATCACATATATACCTAGCCTAGCCCTAACAAACTCCTGCTTGTGCAGCCTAACGGGCATGGTTTTTAATTCTACCCGCTTACAAGCAAAAAAAATTTTAAATTTTATTACGTACTATTTCGGACGAGCCGTCCGAACAAGCTGGTTTCCGAAAAGCTTTAGCACCATAGACCACATACATACCCTTCGGCAAATTGTATAGAAGTCCGAGGATACAAATTTGCCACTATGTCTGGCGTATGTGGACTATGAGAAAGCCTTTGATTCCGTCGACATTTGGGCGGTGCTGCAGTCCCTTCAGCGATGCCAAGTTGACTTTCGGTATATCGAAGTGCTGAAGTTCTTATTCAGTTGGGCTACGATGGCTATCCGAGTACAGAACCAGAGTACGAAACCTATCCAATTGCAGAGAGGTGTAAGATAGGGTGACGTGATATCCCCGAAAGTCTTCACCGCTGCATTGGAAGACGTTTTCAAGCTTCCGGACTAGAAAGGTTACGGTATTAACATCAATGGCGAGTACATCACTTACCTTCGATTTGCCGACAATATAGTCCTTATGGCAGAATCGCTGGAGGACCTAAGCACTATGCTCAATGACCTCAATAGTGTTTCCCAACGGATAGGTCTTAAGATGAACATGGACAAAACAAAGATCATGTTTAATGTTCATGTCACACTTATGGCGGTAGATGTTGGGGACACTAAGCTCGAAGTTGTTGACGAGTATGTTTACCTGGGACAAATAGTCCGACTAGGTAAGTCCAACTTCGACCGAGAATTCAATTGACGGATTCAACTCGGTTGGGCAGCGTTCGGAAAATTACGGCACATCTTCTAGTCAGGTATACCTCAAAACTTGAAAACAAGACTGTACAACCAGTGCGTGTTTCCAGTAATGACTTATGGATCTGAGACCTGGTCCTTTACCGCTGGCCAAATGAGGACGCTGAACGTCAGTTCAGTTTAGCAGTGGACTTGTGAAGGGTTGTAATGATGATGATGGTGATATATGTAGATATATATATATATATATATATATATATATATATATATATATTGATGTTTTTATTAAATAACGATGACAAACGAACACACTATCCACCTGATGGTATGTGAATACGCAAGTGTGGCCCATAGATATTTACATCAATCTTTAGATGCGTAGTCACACCGGAGGACTAAGAAAGAATTCCTCGTTTTCGGTTAGAAAGGATTTTCGGTTCTATAGTTCTATATACTGAATATACGAAACACAGAAACACTATTTTTCGGTTTCACGCCGGTATTTATTTACTTATTTAATCTTTATTGTTAAAAGCTTAATTATTAAGGTAACAAAGGCCTGATTTAATGTCTTTTTTTATTGGATATGTTGACAAACGAGCACACGGTGCACCTGATGGTAAGTGGTTGCTATAACCTATAGACATGTACATCTAACCATTCGTGTTACAACTATACTACTTATATAGCTGCAGCATGGGTCTACCACGTATCAGACACGAATGTCTAACGGCATTCAGTCAACCTATATCATGTATTCATAGGTATTCTGTGAGAGCATGTTCAGGATCCTGAGTAAGCCGCCCCATTCGTGCTACAGAAATACTATATCTGAAACATTATTTTTGTTGAATAGGTCTTCTTTTCTTTCTTTCTTTCTTTAAAAAAAACTTTATCTTCACAAAAGACAGTTTACAAACATAAATTGTACGAGGACAAACATCCAGACCCGGAACAATTATTTGTAGGTCATACAAAGACTTTTTCCGTGCGAGATTCAGACCAGCGGCTACCAGCGCTACAACTCAGTGCTAAGCCACTACGCCACGGAGCCGAATAAGTGGTCCATAGCTATGCTAGGACCTGGAAGGTGACACTGTAGTCAAGTTATTATTTTTAAATTCTCTATTCACATAAAAGTGAAAAACTATATTAAAGTTAGTAAGAAGAAAGTCACAAATTGGAACCCGATAGGTAGCACTCTGGTGGAGTTCTTAATAACTTTTCATATTTACACTGTGATAATTTACGAAGTAGTCTGGGTATTATCAAGATCCAGACAAAAACATATGTTGCGTACAGATAGACACTGAAAAGAAGAAAAGACTTTTACAAAAACTAATAACGCATAAAACTATACTACCACCATACTTTTAACATAACAGCCTATCAAATCTCCACTAGTGAATATAACACCCCCCCCCCCTCCCCGCTGAAAGATTGTCACATATTTGCCACACTTGGCAAGCGTAGTTTGTTATTTTCATTCAGCTGTTATCGGGGAGGTGCTTCCCATCTTTTGGATCCCGTTCAGTTCCCCTTTGTACGTACGATTCAAATATAAATTTATAAAGCATGTAACAAATTTTCCAATTCATTTTTATTTACACAATTTCTCGTGCCATTTAATTTTCTAAATTAGCTTACATTATATCCAGACCTAATTTGCAATCACAGCACCCTTGTCTGTTCCTGTTATATCAGACTTTCAAAGGTTGAACCTAAATTCAATAAAAAATTACGCAAACGAGGCTTCAGGCTTCTATTAAACTTCGTTTTCAAAATAAATTGATCAAGATAGAGGCGAAATTGTTTCAACTGTTTTATTGTTTAAAAGATGCAGTAAGAAATTCGGTGTTATCAATTTGAATCCTGGCAGACAGAGAACACAGCAAATTGATATGTAGTGACGGTGTAGTAAGTCTCGCCTTGTCGTAGCGGGGGACTTAGTAGCCGTGGCTTGGTCACCCGCGGTGAAAAAAGAGGAACCCCTTGGTTGGCCCTTGGTTGGTTGGTTGGTTAGTGTAGGGCTGGCCCGAGGTGTCCGCTCCCTCTACCGCTGCATCCGAGGTGGAGTCGCAGAGGAAGAGGAGTGTCGGTATTGCGAGGCGCCGCTCTCCCTACCCTCCGCGGCCGAAACTTGGGTAGCGGCGGAGCCAGAGACCAGATCCGCCGCTGGGGTCGGGAAAGCGGGTGCTACTTAAGCGCTCGATTTTCCTGGACCCATGGCCTCCGCGTATCGAACTGGGGGGGGGGGGCGATGCGTAGGTGGAGTTGGAGGCCAAGGAGGGGGGTAGTTGAACACCTCACTACCCCGTGCAGGAGACGAGGCCCGGACAAACCGGGCCAGCACTAGTGTGGGGCTGCGGAAGTATTTGGATTCCCGCGGCCTCGCGCGCACGTGCGAGGATACACCGTGCAGTTTAGCCGGTAGGAGTCCGGCATTACTTTCCGGTTACCCCCGCAGCCGGAGGTGTCCATGAGGATTTCCCTACGAAAAAAAAAGGTTAGGTTAGTGAGGTCGAGAGTTTGAATCCCGGGTCGTGCCAAAGTCAGTTATTAGATTTTTCTGTCAAGAAATTCTCAGTAGCAGTAGATAGCTCGTAAAGTCCGTAAGGTCTTGCGCCAGGTCTCTTTGTCTGGTCGTGTCGGCTACATTGATGATGATGAGACATAGAAATAAAGTCGTATGATAAAACAACTAAGGGGATGGGGCCTGCCACATAGATATAAGTAAAGTTTTCTAAGTACGCTGAGTTGGAATTCACTTTGGTATCGTATTACTCACAGAAAGTAATTTGGTTGTTGATATATATTTATAAGTGATCCAATCCACCTTCGCCTGGATAGGATATATTGACGTGGCGTCATTTAGATTTAAGATGTTTGATGTCTGCTGTTTCATCAAAATCGGTCCTGCCGTTTAAGAGTAGTTCAGTCACATACACACGGACCGAAAATTTATATTATACATACATGCATTTATTATACATATGAACTTTCCTCTTGAATTATTCTGTCTGTTGATTAAAACTGTATCAAAATTCGTTGCGTAATTTACAATATCTATGCATACAAACGGCGGGAAGTGACTTTGTTTTATATTATGTATAAGAGATAAAATAAAAAAAAAGAATTCGTTAAAACTACAACTTCGAAAATTTAGTGTGTGTACACAAAAACAAAAACAGTTTTAATAAGAATCTTGATATATATTCTTTTAGTACTCGTAATAGAAACAAGCAGAAGTTAGTTATACCAGTTACTCGACTCCAAAGAATCAGTAATTCTTTCATGGAGCAATGGACACGCTTGTGCAATAAAATCCTACGCTAACTCCCTTACCCTTCAAATCGGAATACAAAACTGAATATACTACCACGTGCCAACCTACCCAGACGAAAAATGAGAATTCTCATGATTTAATAGAGAATTGCTTGGTCAGGGATAAAAGCTCACCATAAACTTCACAGGACAAGAGAAACTCCAATTCGTTTCTATTTATAAATAAGTCTGTTTTCTCGAGTCTCGAGTTCTCTTCACTGTAAATTCATTGTAATTATAATTTCAGTGTAGTTATAACAACGACAAAGTTTCAAAACTTGTTTAATCTTAAAACTCAAGTTACGCGCACAAATTGTAGTAATTCAAGATAACATGGAGTTGCCGTCTTACTAATTATCTGATACAAACTACTCGTGGAAAAAGCAAGGCAATTTAACTTCACATGTCACATATAGTAAGATAATAGTGACAGCTAGCAGGTTAATGGCCTATTTGTTAACTTTTCCAAAGTTATGAATTACTAGCTGTTCCCCGCAACTTCGCCCGTGTGTAATTTAGTGTTTTAGTTATGTTGCACGGAACCCTAATTCTTTTACTAAAATATAAGTAGCCTAAGTATATACTTTCATATGCATTTAGTAAAGCTGTTATTTTGACATTACAAACAGACACTTCAATTTAGTTTATTTGCATAGATAACGGTGGTTATCAGTGTTGTTTTACGGTGTAGTGGTGTTCCCCTACCAGAAACGGGGCTTTTGGGGTTACGGGTGCTAGGGGCTGAGGCCCCGAACGCCATACCGCCATATCAATGTAAGAGGAGAACGGTGACTCGAAAGCGATCTCACGGGAAGATCTTAAGGTTTGCCCCGGAAATGCTTTAATAAAGCAAAGTGAGAGAGGAGCCGCCGTTGCGTTCTCCTATGAAGATCTATTGGGGGAAATCCCGGGACTCATTACGTTGTTACGTAGTTATTATACGCTGTTGGTTACCACAGTGGGATTTTAGCCGGTAGGAGTCAGTATAACCTTCCTCTTGCCCCCGTAGCCGAAGGTTTCCAGGAGGATTTCTACATGATAAAAAAGTGACGTAAGAATCTACTTCACCATATCGCGCTCTAGGGTTGTAAGATGTGACAGAGAGAAGTGAAACAAGAGTCGGACAACCGCGTCTTCCAGATAACAAGTTAAAATTATAAAAAGCCAACAGTGGACTTGACAGGCTGTAATGAAAGAATTAATTAAAGCTTTAGAAAGACGAGGTTAACTACTACGTCGGGAATATAATAGTTACTTAATTAAATGCGATTAAATCCATAAATAACTAGTTTCATTACAAAAAAAAAATATTTGTAGACATGGGCAGAGTTTTCATCTTCGCCATTTTATAGATCTGTTTTAAAGGAGTAAGGAGAAATATTCAAAACTCAAGTGGTATGCGAATTTCAATATCAAACCTGAATTTTAAAACGTTCGCTTTGAAAGTTGCGCTGTTTAGAAACAATAAATTACTGCTATCTACACTCGGCGATGTTGCACTCTTACATAGATAATAATGTAGGCATCTACGACTTTTTCTGCCACCAGGGCGGCGCCGCTAGAAAGTGAGGTATAATATTTGACAGATTTCACAGCGGAGAAGTTAATTTGTTCAGAAAATGTAAAAGTTATTTTTTCTTTTTGTACTATTAGCAAAATTTTATATTAATAATTTTAAAAATAAATAAACCAAACCACATATAAAGTAGAAAAATTAAAAAAAAAATAAAAATGTGCAAAAAATTAAAGAGCAAACCACTGACGAATTGTTTTGTGTATTAATATAAAATTCTAGAAACTGACAAACTTTTATATACACAACTTTTAAATTAAATTACATTGTGTAACAATAAATCTTTACCTCAGTGTCAACTAACGACATCTGGTGAGCAGAAAATTATTAGCCCTCATTGTGAACAGTGAAGATTTCCTTCAGATTGGTCTTCAGTATTCAATTATCTGAAAGTTCGAAATGGGAACGTGGCTTAGCTGTCAGTTAGACCGAGTTCCAAGTCCTTTCGTAGGGCAATCCTGCTCGTATTCAAACCTTAAATATCAATGTCAAGGTTCACTACATGCGAGTGTGTAAGAGAGTTTGTTGCAATAGTTTGTTATTTAAAAGCATTAAAATAAAATTAAATAAAAAGATTAAAGATTGGAATAAAAATATTAAATAAAGATTATATAAAATAGGATAGTGTTACGGCCTACAGCTGCTCCAGCGAGGGTCAAATCTTCCGGGGCCCATGAGCGGAGATTCAATGAGCAGACGCAGGTCGGGCCCAAAATGGCCACATGGAAATGTCCTATCACAATAAAATATATGGGACAAAACTAGAAACACGTAGTAGTTACCAGTATCCGAAGCTAACTTCGCACCAAGGCTTGGGCAGGCCGTGAGTGTGTGTAATGGTGTTTGACGAACAGTGTACAGTGATGTGTAAATGTCTGCGACCTTGACAAGCTTAGGCGACCAGTAGCGGCCGAGTTCCAGGCTGCCCCAAAATGCTGCATCGCTCCAGCAGGCTTCAACGCTGGAACATTTCTTTCTTCATAGTCACTATTTCAGTCTCTTAGCTTTATTGTACATTTAAGTAACTTAAACTCGCCTAATTCGACATTCATCGTAGTATCCAACATGTGATACCCGATACCGTAACGGACAGTAGTTCAAAGTTCAACTTTCAATGTCCCGGGTTCACTTATCACAAAATTATTTAATTTAGTAATAATATTAAATTAGTAATATGGAACTAACGCAATCTCTTCATGAGCCACACGGCTCAGCGTTAAACACAACTAAGTTCCTTCGTTCGATATCAAATACCACGTCGCGACAAAAATCATAAATACGCCTTGCTTACACGTAAACGAACAAACCGTCAACACTCAAAAAGGGGACTTAACGCGACGGCTCAATTACAATGATTTCCAAAACGATCAACCGGGAAACGACCTCAAAGGGGAATGCGCTGTTCAAAGTCTAACCGTATTTCTAATCGGCGCGCAAGCAAAATTCCACGTTACCCGAACAAGTTGAGTATTACAAAAGGCACTTCAACACGCCTTCACTATCTAATTTGCACAATTACTTTCAAAGAAGTTACTTAATCCGTAAACCCAATAAAGGCTTCTTGATCAGGAACATAAACCCGAGACAACCAAATCCAAGACGGTTTTCACGAAACCCAATTACGTATCGAAGTCACTCGCACAAAATCCAAAATTCTAGACCCTAATAAAAAAAAACACGGCCTCGCGCCACCTCAGCGGCGGGCATCCAAAGGCACTTATTAACTGCCCAGCCGCCGTCGAACTACTACCTCTCGCCCATGAGCGTCACACGCTGGTAAGCCTACCGCTCCCCCTCCCCGCGACGCCTGGTACCATTGGGCGACTCACGAAGTCGAACATGATTGGATGACGTTCAACATGACCAAATTTAGGCGTAAACAGATAGGAATTTTATTACTTAGAATACATGGATAATACTAATTGATGTTTATTTTATATTTAACTAACATATTTCATGGCTTCTACTTTTTTCTTCAGTTTTCTTTTATTTTAGTTACAGATTAAATTCGTAGAGAATTTAAAGTAAGTAGTAGTCAGTGTATATAAGATTAATAATAAAAAACGGCTATTATTATTTTTCTTGTCTTCAGTTTCATAGCACGCAATAATATTGTACTGTCAGCTATCATTATAAAACAATACGAGTATGTGTTAGGTACTTAGTGATATTTTATATTTTGGGGAACACTGCATATGCCCATATTTCAACCATAGTCCGAACACCCATGGTCTCCGTCCGTAATCTTAGATATTGTTTTGCAATTTAAACTTCTGGAAGTAAATAAAATTATTTAAATCAAACTCGATATAATCCGTGAAATCAGTAAGTGAGTTAGATCATAATACATCAACGCTCATGCCGGTCACCCAGAGGACTGAGACTGAAGCAGAGGCTACTAGCCTCCATTTGGCATGATCCTCCCTCGCATCCTATATGGTGGCCACACACGGTCAGTTGAACTGACGTACATCCAAAAACTGACCGTGAATGTGAAATCTTAAGTTGAAATTTTTAACTGACGGCAACACAGGGATTTTGTTCGGGCGTGCTGTCAGTTAAACCACTCCGTTGAACTGACGTACATCCAAAAACTGATCGTGAATGTGAAATCTTAAGTAAAAATTTTTAACTGACGGCAACCCACGTATTTTTTCGGGTGCACCATAATCCGCTGGTTTCAATTCGTTTCCATTATTGGTAAGTACATACTTTCTTAGTAGCTTTTATATATATTTTATAATTTTTTATAACATTATTTGTATGCTGTTTAGATTTTATATTATTTTATATATTTAAAGAAGTTGGTTTGACAGAGGATGGAGACCAAGGCGATTGTATAGACGTCGCCTTCCTTGTGGTGGACTATGAAGGTGGGTAAAGGATCTCAGTGATGCTACTACGTAGAACCATCGTCTTTGAACTCATATTCAAATAGGTAAATGGAGACCTAGATGACTGTGATGATATCACCTTTATGTTGGTGCAACCGAAGGTGGGTATAGGATCTCAATGAAGACACTAGATAAAATGACCGCGTTTGAACTCATTTGAGAGGGCTCATAAAGACCTAGGTGACTGTTATGATCTCATCTTTCTGATGGTGCAATCTTAAGGTGGGTACAGGATCTCAGTGGCAGCACTAGATAGAAGGATCGTGTTTGAACTCATTTGAAAGGGTTCATAAAGACCTAGGTAACTATTATGACCTCACCTTTCTGATGGTGCAATCCGAAGGTGGGTATACGATATCAGTGACGGCACTAGATACAAGGATCGTGTTTGAACTCATTTGATTGGGCTCATAAAGACTAAGGTGACTGTTATGACCTCACTTTTCTGATGGTGCAATCCGAAGGTGGGTATAGGATCTTAGTGGCGGCACTAGATAGAAGGATCGTGTTTGGGCTCATTTGAAAGGGCTCAAGAAGTAACTACACAAATAATATAAATATAATAAATAGTACAAACAGTATTATTACTCACTTTATAAAGTGTTCAGGCAATTAAAAAAGCAGCAAAACTCCCAACTGGGTACAAAATTAGAAATCGACCATATAATTTACAGGCAATAACAACAAGGCAGAACGGAAAAAGCATTACCAACTACATAATTTATAATAATTTATCGAGCGGATGTACGCGAAGTAATTTTCTACCAATTTTAATATAATGGACTTCCGCAAAGTAACGCCTGATTCTATTAATTATAACCAACTACAACCAGAAGACGAAAATATCTGCGTACTCCAAGAAAACCTACAAGCACCATTAACACCAATTCCTATAAATGACCAAGTTACCTGTACTCAGTATTTAGAATTCAATGATTTTTGACTGATTTATTATACGAATACTACACATTTAATAAAACAAACTTTTCGGACTTTATTTTGTTTATTTTATTTTAATTCGTGACGTTTGGGTGCTTTAACTTTATTTTAGTATGTAACACGTCGAGAGCACAATTAGATAAACATAGAAAGCTAGGCCATCCTAACTATTTCCGTTACTGAAAACCGATAAGCATTATCTGGTCATCATAAGACCTTCAGAATGTGCCCATGCCCATGATTTTTTTTGGGCGCACCGTAACAGGAGTACAAGTTAGTATCAGTGGAGTGTGTCCCGCTCTACAGATAGGTAATTTAATAAACAAATAAAAATAAATAACACATTTTTTAAATAAATAAAATTTACCATGATTAATAATTTTTTATTTTTTTATTTTTATTTATTTAAGCTTTCATGCACAAAGTTGTACATATGGCGGACTTAATGCCATAGGGCATTCTCTCCCAGTCAACCATTAGGCTAAACAGAGATATACAAACAAGAGGCAGTGCAGCAGTAATCAAAATAGAAAGCGCTAAAATAAAAGAAATTGTATATACATATAATTATAAATATACACACACATACATAGACATATATACTTAAATACACACAATATATACATATATAAATACATACATACACATATACACGCATACACTACTTATATACACAATACATATAAATATTATCTATGTCAGAACAAGTATGAAATATACATATGCGTATGAAAATAAAATCTATGTTAGTTCAAACTTGCAACAATTTTTCACATGCTTACGGACTTGATTTTTAAAAAGAAACTTGTTGGAAGCTTTTTTAATGAATTAAATTATCATAATATCTGACCCATTTCTTAAAAATGTCTCAATACTGACCTTATCTAAAAATATCTTTTGAAGTGTTAATATATAGGAAACGATATTTATGTATATATACGAAACGGATTTCATTTCTCGATCGACAGAGCCAATGCCGTGCGCGTTTAGTTGGCGTGACACCTATAAATTAAAAATATCATTTCCTATCTATTAACAATATTACGATTGGATTTCATGGGTTTTAATGTTTTTGCACGAAACCCTAATTATTTTTTATAAATTAAAATAAGCCTAAGTTCCTCCTTATAATATCAGCTATCTGCCACTGAAAGTTTCGTCAAAATCGGTTCAGCCGATTCGGAAATTAGCCGGAACAAACAGACAGACAGAAAGACAGACAAAAATTTTAAAAATTGTTTTTTTGTTATAAGTACCGTATGTATTTTCATATTCATTTAGGAAAAACTGTTATTTTGACTTTACAAACAGACACTTCAATTTTATTTATTTGTATAGATATATATTAATAGGCAGGAATTTATATTAAATAAGATTTAGATATTTTTAAATATCATTAAATTTATCTATATATAGGATATTTTATACGAGTCACGCCACACGTTTGAACTAGGACTGTTGATAAAATATCGATATATCGAAAAGTCTATTATATTATTTAGAAATATGGATATTTATTTCTAATAATTTTGGACGACATATATTGAAATAAGTTTGATATTGAAATATATATATACGACAATCGATATATTTTTTTAAATAATTAAATTTTTTATTTTTTCACGTAAATCATTTAATTTCCAACACCATCGTAAAATTAAATCCTAATCCTTGATGCACCCAATCTACTATACTTTATTTACACTAAATCATGTTTATCATTTTTTCCCAGTTTATTTATTTGCTTATTATCTTAAAAAGAAATGTAATTTTTCATTGTATATCTCTGTGATATTAAAATCCATATAATATAAGAAACTTAGTACTATTTTACTTAATGTGAATATTGGCAGGAACTTGACCATCGACGGATGGTTGCTCCTGTTTTATCGTTTAAATAATCGTTTGAAGTGGATTTTTATCAAAGTGATGCGATTATAAGTATTAAGTGTCTGCGCATGTGAAGTATTAGAGAAAACGACGAAATAAGTGCTTCGATGTTGGTATAGCCTCAAGTTATTTTGATTGCTTAGGCGTCTTATGATTTATTTCCGTGCTATCAGAAAGTAGTTGTTAAATATTTGATTTCTTCAGCTGCAGCGTAGCATCTGAACGAATTACTTCTACAATCAATCTTTTAGTGCCCAATAATTACAGTATTGAAACAGCTGAACATATAAAACAACGAGTATTCTGAAAACTGTTACTGAAAAATATTGGTAAACATAATTGTCTTATTTAAATTAAACAATAATTCAAGTTAAAGTTACAGCCTATATACATCCCAATGCTGGGCGCAGGTCTCTCCTCATTTCTGAGAGGGTTTTAGGGCAAAGGAAACGTCCGCCGCCCTGCCCCAATACGTGTTGGCGAACTTCACGTTTTCGAATTTTTTATTTTATTTCTCAGACATGCAGGTTTCCTCACGATGTTTTCCTTCATCGCCGAATACCTGGGTAAATCAGTACTTAAAATGGCAATTAACAATTTCATTGGTGCCGGCGGGGATCGTACCCGGGTTGCTCGCATACTGTGAAATTTACAGCGAGCGCTAACCATCTGAGCTACCACGGCTCAGTAATAATTACTAAGAACTGTAACTATATTAAAAAACCATGGGGGCTAGAATCAATAACTCTTTGAAGGCGGTTGGCACTGCCGCATCGGAGTTGAAATTTTTTTTCCTTGTAAGAAGTGAAAATAATAATAATAATAATAAATTTATTTATTTCCCACAATTTGTTGTAAACAGCTTAAAAAATATACATATGTTGTGCGGGGGACTGGTGTCCAAACTAGGTACAAACCTGTATTATGGATCACCAGGCCTCCACCCCTTGGAAAAATACAATCTTTGTAGTAATGGAAATACAAAATAAGAGAGAAAGAATGCAATTGCATGTTTGTGTGTGTGTGTGTGTGTTTTTTTTCTTTGTGTGTTGTGCGAGTGTGTGCTATGTTACCTCTACGCCAATGACTTGGGATTTATCAGATTATAAGAATCTTAAACCACAAACCGAAAGACTTATATCGTTTCACATTATAAGAATTAGCAATTAACAGCTTAGCAAGTTTTCTGTCATATCATATCCAGCGTCCTCCAACCATTTGGAAACATTTCTTTTACAGGAATTTTTTGTTTGTGGGAATAGATTTAAAATTTTATTAAGTTTATTATATAAATAACCCCCCAAGAAAGTAAAAGATTTTTTTGCGAAGCTCGAATGAGGTTTTATTTTACATATAGCATCCTTACGTCTTTTTCCTTTTAATATTGATGAATCATAAGGTAATAGAGAATGTTGCCTATTTACGGTTGTACAAAATATAAAGCTGTCGAATCGTGAGCACTTGACATTTTTTATACAGATCGCGCGTTGGAAATGTGTACGGAAGGGAACGTGATGTTTTGAGTATAGCCCGTTGAGCTCTTTCCAGTTTTATGAGAATAGATTTGGATGTTCCTCCCCAAATTGTGATTCCGTAAATTAATATGGATTGGCATAGTGTTAAATATAACATTCTAATAATGTTTCGAATTAGCTACGTTACGTAACCTCTTAAAAAATATACATTAATTTACGAGTTCTACTAGTAAGCATATCTATATGAGTGTTAAGGCTTAGGTTATTATCTAAGTAAATCCTAAATATTTAATACTATTAACGGACTGCAATTTTGGACAGTTACAGTTTTCCCTCTCACTTAGGACAGAACAGTTATGAGAAGTAATTGAAGATTAATAGTTGGCATATTTCCTATAATCTATATCTATATCTATAAACACTCACGCCTGTCACCCAGAGGGGTAGGCAGAGACTATGGACTTCCATTTGGCACGATCCTGACAGACCTCTCTCGCTTCCTCCACATCCATATACCTACGCATACCCGCTCGTCGGTTAAAGGTACACTTGATTTGGCCCATTTTCAACATAATCGCCAATTTGGTCGATAAACTTTCGCCTATGGCGACCCTTTCCGACTCTGCCGCATATTTCCTTTCTTATTAAATATTTAGATACTTCGTTTTATCAACATTTAATGTTAGAATATTATCATGTAACCATTGAGTAACTAAGTTAAAACCCTTTTGTCCATATCGGAAGAGTTCTTCATAACTGTCAGCGCTAAAAACTAGAGCAGTGTCATCTGCGAATGATGTAATTTGACCATTTGGTATCTGTAAATTTACATAGGTCATTTATGTAGACAAGAAAGAGGGTAGGACCTACAATACTTCCCTGCGGTACACCATAGATAACAGGTAAATCCTTACTTATAATATTTCCCTATCTTTATACGTTGAGTGCGGTTTGTTAAATAGTCAGTAAAGAGTTTTAGTTGTGTACCCCTGACTCAACCTTTTCAAGTTTCTTAATCAGAATTGGGATAGAGACCGTGTCGAATGCCTTGGCTAGATCTAGGAAAATTGCCATACACTTTTTGTTATTGTCAAGTTCTTTGAAAATATAGTTTGTAAGATCATGGACCGCGTCTGTTGTTGATAAACCAGATCTAAATCCGAACTGTGGCCTTGGAAAAAAGTAAATTCTTTTCAAGAGAAAAACCGGTTAACCGGTTATTCATGATCTTTTCAAGAATCTTAGACATTGATGGTAAGGTAGATACTGGTCGATAATTATTTACGCGGTCCCTAGCTCCATTCTTATAAATAGGAAGGATAACAGATTTCTTAAAAGCAGAGGGAAATATGCCATTTGTTATTGCTTAATTACAGACATGTGTTAAAGGATGTGCTATTATATGTTTGTATAATTTTAATATGTTAGCACTGATATTATCCCACCCAACAGCATCGCTTTTTTAGTGACATAATTAACCTTTCGACTTCTGTTATTTCAGTAGGCATTATTACTAAAGATCGGAGATTATTTACTATTTTGCTAGACGACGAATCCTCGTCTTTTGACCTTCGCGTTTTCTGTTAAGTATATTCTCGGCAAGATTTTTTCCCACATTTGCAAAGTATTCATTTATCTGTTCAATGTTAACATTTAGAACTGTAAAGTTGGATATAAGTTCAGTTGCAGGTGTTTCTACTTTTTGTCTATTTGTTATATCATTAATTGGTTTTCCATAATAATTTTGGATTACTTTTGGCCTTAGTTAGCTCTTGTTCTTCGTATTCTCTCTTTATTTTTCTCAATAAGTTATTGCAGAAGTTGCGATATACGGGTGTATGTTAATTTTAGAGTTTCGTTGGTAGGATTATTTTTTAGCTTTTTGTGAAGTTTATCTCTATTTCACATACATCGTAGTAGACCTGGAGTGATCCACGGCTTTTTTAATTCGGTTACGTTAGAAAGAGTGATAACATAAGAATTGGATTCTATCGCCCGAGAGATGGATTCAATAAGATAGTTTGCAGCATAATTTACATCACTGGATTCAAATAGTGGTTTGAAGTTAATATTACTTAAACTTAATTCAAGACCTTTGTGATTAATACGCTTAACGGAACTTTTAAGATTTTCAGTTTTTGTTGTAGATCAAGGTAAAATATTACAGTTTCGTGGTCAGTTAAGGTTGTTTGCGCTACATAAGTAATGCATGTAATTTGGTTTTTAATAAATGTTGGTCGAGGCAATTTCCATTACGCGTAGATAAGGAATGTGCTGGAAGAAAGCCATGGTAAGCTGCTAGTTCTAGATATTCGCATGCATTTGCCTCTAAGTTATTGCCTTTAATATTTAAATGTATGTCCCCTGTTAAAATAACATTCCTGAATGTGGCAAATTTAGAGAGAATTTTATTCAATGAGTTTAAGAAAAGGGAGATATTTCTGAAGGAAGGAGGGCGAAAAATTGCAATAATAACAACATCAATATTAAGTTTTAATATAGTTTTAATATAAGACAATTTGCTTCAGAAAACTCTGGTTCCTCCATTACAATTGAGAAATATTTTTTAGTATAGATTACAATGCCTTCATTTTGTGAACTGTTAGAGGTTGTCACAAATGTACGATAACTATGCAATGAAGGTACGTTGGAATTAGCTTTTAGCCAGCATTCGGTCAAGACAATCACATCCCAGTCAATTTTTGATCTAGCCATGAGGGTTTCTAATCCAGATATATTTCGAGATATGCTACGAATATTTTGGTTCAAAATTTTTAGGTAATGATTGGGGCTATTTATGAGGGACCGGCAGTCATCTATATCAATTTTAGCAAATTCTGATACGGAAAAGGAGTCAATATTTCTTTGTAAATCTATTATTTGATTCGCAGCGAATATTTATATATTATACTGTGCGTCATCGTCAGATAATAAGTTAAGCTCATAGACATCCTATAAATGTTGTATGTGCTCAGTTATTATAAACAGTAAGAGTAATTAAGATCTTGTTTAAGTAAGATATTATGCAATTTAATATTTTGTACTGATTCGACTCAAGCCAAGAAGTAGGCAGTATGTATCGCAGAAAATCACTTGTAAGATTATTAATGTTAGTGCGTAAAGGTTTGTGTGTAAATAGTGTTAGTGTAAAATTTTGTTCATGATATATCTTAAGTAGAGTAATTAACAAACTAAATAAGTTTAATAGTTTAAGTAGGTTAATTAAAAGTAATAGGCAACAAGAGTAAAATATTGTATACTTATAATAACTAATGTATATTAGTCATTTTTCTTTTTCCAGCTTAATAAAATCAAGCTCCGAATTAATTCTAGTGCGTAGGTCGCCGTCATTCTTCCGTAGGTATACTTGGCCATAGGATATCCAGCAATATTTAAATTTGTTTTTGGTAGCAAATTCTTTAGCCGAAACAAATAGTTTTCTAGTTCTACTGGTAAGATTTTCAGATATATATACAGGTGTTTTTACTCCATGAATACCCAAGTGCGTAGTATTGAGTTTGTTATCTTTGCTTTGTTTCCTATTAAATAAAATGACCGACTTTAACAATGTATCCTTGAGTATTGTAGAGTTTTAGTTCAGCTATGATTGACGTTTTACCAGTTACGTAATTGGAACGAAAAACATCTTTTAAGTCATTCGGCTGAATTAAGACATCAACTGATTTTCCCACCTTCACTACAATATCCGTTAATGCTTCTTTGGATTCCTTACCATTAATCGGTACATTTCTTATTTCTAAACTCGCACATCGTGATCTTCTTTCCAACTGTTCGATTCTTTCCTCTAATTTATGTATGTACTTCCGGTCATTTAAAAATGGTAATCTGTTGGAGCAAAGTACGGGTGGTCATCTAACTTAGTGGTTGTTTGTTATGCTGTGTGTGTTCTTGCGTTGTCGTGAAGCAGCAGTGGCCTAGAGCGATTGACCAATCTCGGTTGTTTAGCAGCTAATTCTTTCTTCATGGTTTGCGGTTGCTGACAATAGATATCTGCCGTAATCGTTTGGCCAGATTTTATAAAGCTGTATTGAACGGCACTGGCGCTAGTCCACCAAAAACTCACAAGTAACTTTTTCTGAGTCTATTGTCGTTTTAGGGAAGGATTTGGCTGGGCCTACAGTGCTCAGCCATTGCGGTGAGCGCTTCCGATTATTGTACAGTATCCACTTTTCTGCATTGGTAAAGCGGTGGCTGAAGGAACTTACAGTACTCCTTATGGTAAGTGAATTATGTAGTTCATAGCACCTTATTTATAAAAGAGTTGGCCAACTTGCATGTGGCCCACCTGATGGTAAGTGTCGACTGGCCGCCCATGAACAACAACACCAAGGAAAATAAAAAGAGCAAGCTTGTTTCTTTAAAGTTTCAAAGTCGTATCGGTCTGAAGAAACCGCCAGTGGTAAACGTGTCGTGTCGTGCGAGGAAGAAGATTCCTAATGAGTCGCAGAGTAGTGGACCGCTAAGCATTCACATGATGTGGATGGTAACTTGCATTCTTACACCCAACTTTAAACAAAGTCAACTAAAACCTTTGAGGACTAAGATAGAATGCCTTGCAGCCTGTACCTGTAATTATACTGACTTTCTATACCCTTCGGACCCAAACCAGCAGTGCACGCGCTGCTATTTGGCGAAAGATATAGGCAAGAGATTGGTACCTACGTGGACGGACTCCCCAGTAAAATAGGTGTCCTAAACACCTAGTGAATAAGAATTAGTTTGTATTTCAATTTTTTTTTTATTAATTATTCTTGGTGGAACAACCAACACCGCGCTGCAGTGTTCTCTTCCGGTCACCAAATATCCTTTTAGACATAAGCGGAGGCTGGTGTCTAAGTCACATTTACTTCTATTTAAAAAAAACTCAAAACCAAAATTTTGATCGTGACTATATCCTTTCCTATATGAACCGACAAACTGTATACAATGATTACCACATTGTGTCGGTTTTGTCATCACAAGTGCGAAGGTTGCCCTCACCATAAGCCTAGCAGCTTAGCCTGAGTGATTTTAAAAGCAAATCTATTAGTGCATTTCGGTCAGTTCTATTTTCATCGTTAAAAGTACCTCTAGTACAGTAATCGTCAATTAAATTACCAATCGTGATGGTTAAGGCAATTTCTCCCTAAAAGGGGAAAGGGCTACGACTAACGGTGGACTTTGACAGAAAAAAGAGCAATGTTTATTGATGGACTTCAATGTTCAATAATATTAATAATCATAGTGCAGTATTTTTTTTAAAGAATAAGAGTAACAAACAAGAACACAGCCCACTTGTTGGTAAATAGATGATTTGGTCCAATAGACACCTGCTTCTGTCTTCAATTAAAAAACAAATATAGATATGCTCTCAGCCCTGACGACTAAGATATAAACGTCTCGTTTCCAGTAAAAAGGGCATCCCGTTATGTACACTCACCATATGAAAAATATTAGCATTAAGTTGCCATTTTACGCCGGTATTCTGTGAGAGCGTGGTCCTTCCCTTGTCTAGGTGGCTACTAACATCAGGTGGACTGTGTGTTCATTTGGCATTCTTATTATATAAAAATCAATTCACGATTAAGTAAAACATAATTACACTTACTATAACTATACGGAAAATTATTTTACTGGAAATGAGGCATTCCATCTTAGTCCTCACGGGTGACAACGCATCTGCATTTTGATTCGCAAACGAGGATAGATGTAGATGTCTATGGGCCGCAGCAACCACTTACCATCAGGTGGACTGTGTGCTCGTTTGTCACCCTTATCCTATAAAAAAAAAGTTAAAGTCAGCCTTACAAGGATTCCATTAACGGAATTTACATTAACGGCCCCACCTCCGCGTTTACCTCACCTACATTACATCAGGTGAGGCGCCAGCTCGAACGCTATTGGATGGCGTACAAATTACCTTTTTTGGCCTAAACAATTCATTAAGTTTCTTACTTGTGGTCAGAAAAAACAAGTTACCTTTAATTAAGATGACAAACAAGTTAAAGCTAGCACGATAAAATCTGTTACAAAAAGATAAGAATTTGTTTGTAAATATTATTTACATTTGCTCTTAAGTGGTAGAAAACAGAGGTCTAAAGTATTTATATTGCATAACTTTATGTTTTTTAATTATTCTTTTGGATGTCGTAAGAGGTGACGAATGGAACCCGACCCGCCTGCCAAGTGTGAGAACTATGTAAAAATCCTCCTATGCTGCTATCTGTGGAAGAGACCTATGGTCATTCTAAAGTCATTTTTATAAATAACTAGTGATCCGCACCGGCTTTGCACGGGTTATTTCTGATTCTCGACAACACCGCCACCTTCCGTGTCCAACTTTAAATCTAAACCATCCAGGGTACCACTAAAATACAAAAAAAAATCATCAGAATCGGTCGAGCCAGTTCAAGTTTTAGCGAGACTAAGTTGATTTTTTTATATAGAGATTTATCACTGGTTTCGAAAATACAGCTATCAAAGACTTTTTTTTATAGGATTTGATAAATGAGTACTCAGTCTAACTAATGGTAAAGGGTCTCTGCGGTTCAGAGACATCTACATCTATCCTCGATTACAAATCAAAATACAGATGCGTTGTCACCGTGAGGACTAAGATGGAATGCCTCATTTCCAGTAAAAAGTGTCTCGGGTTCTCTACACTTACATACGAAATACAGCAGCGTTGAGCTGCTATTTTACGCTGGTATTCTGTGAGAACGTGATCCTTCCCCGGTCGAGCCAACCCACGTAAAAATTCTCCATCTGTTGTCGGTACTTCGTGTAAACTTAAGAAGTATAAGGGGTTTATTCTTCCTACACATAATGAGCTAATTTATGATCAGATCGTGAAGTCTTGGTCATCATAATATTTCCATCAGTCGGCCCGCCAGAGTAATGCATTTCTTCTACTTTTTCTTTCAGCCCATCAAAGACCACTGCTGGACACAGGCCTCTGCAGATAAGGCTTTCCTTAATAGTCACACTTGGTGGATTGACGATCGCAGTGGCAGAATTCGTGCCCCTTTTATGCTTCTGCTCATCGCCGTCGTAACCTAAATATATAAAAAAGTATTGGTGATACATAGTAGCCATATAGTCATGGTAGGTGG
>JAVANC010000005.1:56504377-56581139 GCA_033319125.1 Parnassius glacialis
TTTAAAAACAGTAAGAACATTTCTTAAAAGTTCATAAGTCGGTGTTGATCCTCATTAATCGCCGGTGGTAAACGTGTCCTAAAAATCGTGCTTGGAAGAAAACTCATGCGCGCCATCATTCAAGTCATCACTCTTTTTCCTGCGTGCATGGAAGTAATCTCACAGTTATAAACCGCCCAGCGTCCTATGGACGGTATCGTTGTGCGTTAATGGAATTTGGTGGCTGAACTTAATTCAAACGATTCCCTCAAAGCCCTGGTAAATGTGATAGAAAATACAAAGGGATGCAACATCTTTTTGCAGCGCCAGTGGGTCGAAGTGATCAGAATGAACACGTTTCTCGATGATTCCAACCGCTATTTGCCTTTGCTGGATGAGGTTAAGTGAAAAGAGCTGGCACTAAGGTAATCTGGCCCAGAGATGAGAACAGTATTCCATGTGAGGCCGAACCTGCGCTTTGTAAGTCGCAAGCGGTGGTGCGTACATGAAACATGAACCCACTCTGCTGAAACTCTCCCCAGCTTTTTAGAAACTAGTTATTCTTGGTTCAGTTTTTTATTAGTGAGCAGTTTCATGTGACACAAATAACATTAAATAAATGTAAGGAAAGAAGTTATCACAGAGTACATAACCAATAACAACGCAGTCATAAAAACCGTTTAAACGTACGATCCTAAAACAAAGAATCTTCAACAATTTCGCTGTTTAATT
The DNA here is from genome assembly GCA_033319125.1 of Parnassius glacialis. Classification (NCBI taxonomy): domain Eukaryota; kingdom Metazoa; phylum Arthropoda; class Insecta; order Lepidoptera; family Papilionidae; genus Parnassius; species Parnassius glacialis. The sequence goes on from JAVANC010000005.1 coordinate 56,505,089, forward strand.
AAGTTTTCTATTTAATTAAGCTATAAGAGTGGAAGATGTTTAATTCATAAAATTCAATGAATTTTGGCAAACGCTACCTTTGTATCGAAAGCTTATTCCATTCACAGGTCAATTAAGAATAATTAATTATATAGATAGTGATTTGTTTATATTTAACACATACGCATTAACATGTAACTTGTTTTTATAATATAAAAAAATACTTGCATTTAAATTAACTATGTATACACAACAATACACAGTAACAGATATGCAATGAGTTCGTACCATTAACATATCCTTACAGTCAAAAGTTCACTACTGAAAATTGGCCTTTCCCATAGTTCAGGTTTGGAAAGCGGGTTGCCAACTGCAGTATATTTATTTACTGTATTTAATTTTCTTTATTGCACACCATACAAAATTTACAAAATTTATATATACAAAAAAAAAGAAGTATGCAATGGGCAGTATTATTGCTGACCAGCAATTTCTTCCAGACAATCAATGAATGGACAGGATTGCAAGAAGATACGTAAACAAGAATAAGAGGTAAAAAACCGGCCAAGTGCGAGTCGGACTCGCGCTCCAAGTGTTCCGCACAAATCCGTAGTTTAAAATTATTAAAAATATTTTTATTATATGATGTAACTAAAAATTTATGCTTTTCGCAATTTTTCCTTTATCTGTGCTACAATACGTTGCTTCGTACCAAATTTTAAGATTCTGAGTTCACCGGAAGTACCCTGTAGGTTTTGATTCCCTTGCGGCATAATATTTGCGGCATAAACGGTTTTTTTATTTTTTCACAGCTCCAAGGGACAGTGGACTTGAGTATTTGATATGAATTTCAGCTTGACACCTCCACGCGATCCTGAGAAAAAGGGTCTTGACAGACAGACAGACAGACGGACAACAAAGTGATCCTATAAGGGTTCTTTTTTTACTTTTGTGTTACGGAATCCTAAAAAAGAATGGATTCATATAAATATGGCCTCATAGAAGAGAATAGAAAAGAATAGAACAGAATAATTTTTATTCAATATAGATCACATTGTCCGTCTGTCTGTCTGTCTGTCAAGACCCTTTTTCTCAGGAACCGCGTGGAGGTATCAATCTGAAATTCATATCAATACTCAAGTCTACTGTCCCTTGGAGCTGTGAAAAAATCAAACTTCTAAGCCAACGCAATCAAAAGATACAAGCCGTTTATGCCGGCAAATATTATGCCGCAAGGGAATCAAAACCTACAGGGTACTTCCCGTGAACTCAGAATCTTAAAATTTGGTACGAAGCAACGTTTTATAGCACAGATAGGAAAAAATTGCGAAATGCATAAATTTTTAGTTACATCATATAATAAAAATATTTTAATAATTTTAACCTACGGATTTGTTCGGAACCCCCGGTGCGCGAGCCCGACTCGCACTTGGCCGGTTTTTTTTCTTATTTACTTTACCACTGGTTCGAAAAATATCCCTCTGACCTGGGAAGAAACAGCAAGAAACCCAGGGGACTTTTTTAAAGTAAATTTTACATTAATAGTTGTACAAACTATTTACAAAATTTATTTTAGAAACTGCTTGAAGGCGACCACCTTATCCCCAGGGGTTATTATCAACCATGTATTCATTTATATTATAATAACATTTTTACAGTTTCAACTTAACAAAAGATATAAGCTTGGTAATAGAGAGAACATGTACACTTTCCAGGACCTTGTTGTAATAGATGATGAAGCTTGATTCACTGGCGCTGCGAAGAGATGTTGCATCTCTTTGCGTATTCTATCGTATCTACCATGGGGGTTGCTGAGAGAAATTGTTCGGACTAATTCCACCCGCTCAATTTCACTCGCACATCGCGAAATAACCTAATGGTAAGTGTTTGCTTTGGCCCATAGACATCTATCCTCGTTTGCAAATTAAAATGCAGATGCATTGTCAAGCGTGAGGACTTAGATGGAATGCCTCTTTTCCAGTAAAAAGGGTCTCCGGTTCTCTTTACTCACCATACGAAACAAAGCAGTGTTAAACTGCAATTTTACGCTGGTTTTCCTGGAAAAACGTGGTCCTTCCTCGGTCGAGCCGACCCATTCGTGTTACAACTATACTACTAATATAGCTGCAGCATGGCTCTACCACGTGCAACCACTTACCATATGATGAGCCGTTTCCCCCCTCTCATCGCAAAAAAAACTATTTTAATTGACATTGATCTTTTTTTTTTATAGTAGAGGGGGCAAACGAGCATGCGGCTCACCTGATGGTAAGTGACTACCGCCGCCATGAACAACTGCAGCACCAGGGAGGGAATTGCAGATGCGTTGCCGGCCTTCTAAAAAGGAGTACGCTCTTTTCTTGAAGGTCCCTAAGTCGTATCGGTCCGGAAAAATCGCTGATGGTAATCGATTCCACAAGGAAGTCGTGCGAGGAAGAAAACATCTTCTAAATCGCACAGTGGTGGACCGCCAATCATCCAGATGGGTGTGGATGGTATCGGGAGTTCTGCCGCGATGTGCGTTCGTGAAATTGGGCGGCTGGGATTAATCCGAACAATTCCTCAGAGCACTCCCCATGGTAGATGCGAAAGAAATGCAAAGAGATGCAACATCTCTTCGCAGCGCCAATGAGTCGAGCCGATCGGAAAGAACTCGGTCGTCGACGGATTCGAGCCGCTCTGCGCTGGATGCGGTCAAGTGGAAGGAGCTGGCACTGGGGAGCCCCTGCCCAGAGATGGGAACAGTATTCCATGATCTCAATTATTACTTTTGATACGTAATATAACGAGACGAGATGGTCCGTAGACGTGGCCTAATAAAGAAACCAGAATAGGCACAAGGAGATCTTTTGCTGGGTTATTTATTTATTTTAACCAATACTAATTATTTTTAATTATTAATTATTATTTTAATACAATACTAATTACAGTTTACACTGTTAGATTGTCTTGAAGAATCAAAGAACGTTTGGCTTCCTTTCTACGTGACAACCAGTCGCTATATAAACTTATAATATCAATGAAACATACTTAGGAACAGATATACAAAGTAAAAATAAGTTTCGTAGGTATTTCTAAACAAAAAGTTCTTATAATATACAGTTACAGCCCACCTCTAATTAACCTACTGAAATTCATAATTTCAGTCTGTAATTTACTTGTGGATGTGAATAATTTTCTTGCGGATTATAATTATTTTCGTTGCATGAAATATTTGGAAAATTCACTTTGGCAAATTATTACATATAAATCGCCCCCAAACGGCAGACAGAAACAAAATTAGTTATTGTGTTTATTTTCTGCTGAGGGGTCGCACATTTTTTATAGGATAAGGGTGATAAACGAACACACAGTCCACCATCAGGTGGACTGTGTGCTTTTACTATCAGGTCAATGGCTGCTGTGGCCTATAGACAAATTATCAATCCTCGGTTACGAATCGAGGTATGATAAAAATGGAATTCCTCATTTCCAGTAAAAAAGTTTCCGGTTTCTACACTCAAGAAACAGCAGCATTTAGCTGCTATTTAACGCTGGAATTCTGTAAGAGCGTCGAACCGGTCGAACCGATCTAAATCCTGTTATATCTATACTAATAATATAGCTGCATCATGACTCTACCACGTAACAAATCATGTGAATATAATTCCGTTAAGTTATTGTTTGATCAAGTGTTTTGTAACCTAATAGCGTCTATTACGTGTGTATATTCGTGTAATGGTGGAATAAGATAATCCAGTACTTCCATATCATCCATAGCCGTGTAAGGCGACAGTGTGAAATAAACAAGTGACAGTAGCTTTGGTTGACCTTGACAGTTTGCGGTCCGCATGGTCTGCAGGTCATGCCACCGCTAACAGAAGCATATTAAGCGTACCCGGAGTGGTGAAAGGGAGTATTTGTAATGTTAATAACATTGCCTAGTACTTTTTATACAGAATAAAAAGATTTTTTTTCTGAAAGTAAATAAAAAATGTTGCGAAGTATTCTGAAGTTTGCTATAAAGCAATAAATGGAGGGCTCGTTTAAAGTTTGATACGCTTAGAATTGCTGAACGCTCCAATTAGCTGTTTCAAACTTACCTATTCGACGTATTAAAAAGCGTTACGTTCCCGTATTTTTATACACATTTTCTAGATCTTTTATAGTAGATATTTATTATATAAGAAAAAGTACAAGCCAGTAATGCGAATGACAGGATTGCAAAATTTTTGTATTTCTTTGATGAGAAAATTATACACTTAAATTACTAAACTAATTACTTAAATTATACACGGCGTAGAAAATGTTCGCATTATTTCTAGTAATAAATAAGAGATGCATCTAGAGGTTTATTTTCTACCGACTTCAGATAGGAGCCGGTACTCAATTCGGCTGTATGTTTTTTTTATGTGTTACCTCAGAACGTTTTTCTAGGTGAACCGATGTCGATGATTATTTTTTTATCCGAAAGCTGGTGCTTCACATGTAGTTCCATATAAAATTTAATAAAGATCTGATCAATAGTTTTGAACTATTTTTAATAATTGATATTGAAATCAGTTGTACAAAGTTTAAAATTATATATAAAGAAAATACATTCCTGATTTTAAGCCCCAGAAATGAAGCGCTCACTACCATGCTGTTTCCAATTTTTTTGTATAATACTTAATTTAACAGTGTAGAGCCACGTGGCAGCTTTTGCTGTCGCACGAATGGGCCGGCTCGAATCGGGTGGTACCAAGACCTCACAGAATACCAGCGTGTAGTAGAGGTTTACCTCTGCGTTTCGCTTGGTGAGTGCAGGTGGCCGGAGGCCCTTTTTACTGGAAATTGAGGCATTCCATCTTAGTCCCTCACGGGTGACAACGCGTCTGCATTTTGATTCTTAAACGAGGATAGATGTAGATGTCTAACGGGCCGCAGCAACCACTTACCATCAGGTGGACTGTGTGCTCGTTTGTCACCCTTATCCTATAAAAAAATGTGTGGTCACTTACCATCAGGTGAGCCGCATGCTTATTTGCCCCTCCGTTATATATAATAAAAAAAACATGCGTTACACTCTAAACTAACACTGTTTAAACGAAGTTCCTTTCGTAGTATTTATTATTGATAAACGTATTATATTATTTATAAACAAATAAAAATAAATTAAATACTAGTTCTATTAAAATGAAGCGCCATTTAAAATAAGTAATATTTTATACATGGCAAGAAAAGAAAAAGTGTGAGGGAGATGGATATTATTCCATCTCGCTTCCTTATAGCCGCCAAGCCTTATAGCCCACATCAGAAGGGGTTGTGACGGCAAAATCTTACACTTTTCTCGCCTGGCCCCCATCCGCTACATTTGTACCGTCGGATAAGGAACTTCGTTCCAATAATAAATTATACAATATATTGTTAAGTCCATAGCAATATTCATTCGAAAAGGACACATGAAATAGGTTTAAACCATCTACGAACTGAATTGATACTGACTTACACTTACAGACAGAGACTGACTGTTTATTGAAAACTTGCGTCACTAGGTGACCGTGCTTATAGTTGGGTCAAGTCATTATAACTTGATGTCTTGTTAGTATACATATTTTCATATTTGGGATAAATATTTATCACAGATCATATTCAAATATTTATCTTTAAGCATACTTACCTTACGGACAGAAGCTTTGTTCCGAACTAGTGTTGAATCATAAACGACTTTCAATAATTATCATGAAATTATTCTATACTTTTCTATTTTACTCTTTTCTAGAGAACCATGTGATAATGAAGATTTATTATTATTTTTTGTGACTGGCTTTTATACTATTAATATCATCTATCGCTACAAAAAAAAAATCGAGTAAAATATACACAGACATGTACATAATATTATAGTTTGAGTTATTAGTTTTCGGCTAAAAAGAACAATATTTTAAATAAAATTAAAATCCAGGTTCATAGAAAATTGAAGCAAATCCTACTATTATAAAATTACTAGAACAAAGCTCTTTATCGGACGGTACAAATTTGGTGGATGGGCGCCTAGGCGAAAAAAAGTGTATGATTTTTCCGTCACGACCCCTTCTGATGTAATATAGACGGCCTTGGCGGTTATAAGGAAGCGAGATGGAATAATATTCATCTCCCTCGCACTTTTTCTTTTCTTGCCATGAAAGAAATATTACTTTATTTTATACTAGCTGTGCCCGCGGCGTAGCTCGCGTATACAGGTTTTACTTAAAGAATTTGACGTTTAGGGTAAGAGAATATTAAACGATTTATATCATTACTGTATGAATAAGTATAGTATGTTTCTAGGGCAGGCGGAAAAACGTACATTGACCTTTGACGATGTCATCGGGGTAGCCAACCAATTTTTTTAGGTTTTAATTTTTTTATCCTTGTATCATTTTCATACATCATCAGAGTGAAAGATAAGAGAGCCTGTGTCTATTATTATATTATGAAGAAAGGAAATTATCCTGTACTTATATGAATTAAAAAGCAAATTAACATAAATTTAAGTTTATTATTAATAAATCATAAGAGTTATTACAATTTTCATTCTTACGTTAACAGTAGGTAAGTAGTTTAATAAGTAGGTAGGTAGGTAGTTGTACAAAACATAACCACTTCTTGACAGTTGGGTAAAAATGCGAACTTTTAATGCTAAACCATTCTTTAGGAGTCAACCTTCAAGCATGCATAAAACTTATCATAATAAATTGTCAGAGACACTTTACAGACTTTATTCTGTATCTATTTCAGAATCATTTTCTGATGACGAAGAAGTAGAAGAGTCTGCCACATTGATTATGAAACTATCTACAGTTTTATCAATGGCATTATCCATCCATTTAAGTGATTTCTTTGATGTCGATGGACCTGATTCCATTCCGGTGATAATATAAAAAACGTCTTAAACAATAACAGTAACAAAAACTTTAATACAAAACGTAACAATACAACAAACAAAACAAACTTAATAAAAATGAAAACAAAACCTATAACCGAAAATTTTAAATCTCAAACTATCTACACGCAAGCGCATTCCAAAGCAAAGTGAGGAATGATTCAAATACGCACGACGCGGCACTGTGAACCGTGCCGAAATAGGTTTGTTACCGCTGAGTGATCCCTTCCTTCGCCCTACCCCCTACCATGAGACACGCTTAGCGCATAACGATACGTAATCGATAATGAAATGTATGGAAGCAATTCCTGTCGTTGTGTTTCGATGCTAACATAATACTTTAGGTCAATGTACGTTTTTCCGCCTGCCCTAGAAACATACTATAGTAACAAATAAACCAATATGCTCAAAGTTCTAAATCGTTTATGATAGAGCTTCTGTGTAAACGACGTTAGAATTAGACTTAGCCGGGGTGTACAGAACAAGGTTACGGGGACTACTAACATGGCAAAAAGCAACATAGAGTTGGCCATGTGCCAAAACTACCACTCCTGCAACGCGTAAAGATTGACCTTGCGCTTATTTCCGATCATCGCATAACACAGCTGAGTGGGAAACACGCTTAAAATAGGGATGTTTGATGATCATCGATGTTAAAAGTTAAAACATCGATGTTTTAACATCGATGTTGACACATGTCAAACATCGAAGCATCGATGTCAATAAACCCATAATCAATAATTGGGAACTTGCAAACAATGCGAACCCGCGAAATCAATATCAACTAAATCTTGCATCTGCTCTGAAGGTTAAAAATTTTGAATAGTTCGGAATTCCTGAACGCATCGTTAACCTTAAAAAATGTCATTATGGTGTGTCAAACCTAACTGTCAAGTGTCACCTGTAATGTCACAATGGTCACTGCTTTCGCTTTATTTTGTAGTGTCGTTGTCGGTTGTCGCATAATAACTATTCTATGTAAATTGATATTTAAGTTAATTGTTTCGTTCCCCACATAATTTTGAAACAATGTGTAAGTATCTACACATATACCAAAACATCGATAATGGTCAACATAGATGTTTTGAGTAGGCTAAACATCGAACATCGATGTTGAGCTATCGATACCAACATCGATCATCCCTATCTTAAAACTGAAAGGAAAGTTATTTAGTATTAGAGGAATTCTGGGTATAAAACAATATCACGACATTTTATTGCAATTTTGCTACTTTTAGTCGAATTTTGTTGCATAACTTGAAAACTTTGGTGTACGTGACTTTTTTTCTGGTGTTTATTTCTGTTGATGTTTGTGGTGTTAGCCTACTCGGCTCTTTCAGCTTCATCGGACGCATGGACATGAATTTCTTCAGCGAGTTTCAATACGATCCACCAGCGCAAAATCTTAACAACGCAGTTCAGAAAAAGTTGTAATTTGTACAACGCCATCTATTACGTTCTTTGTGAGAAAAAATCCATTTTTAATTTAAGGAAAACATATATTTTTACTGTGTTTTAAGTATAAATATATTATAATACAACATTTTTTTACACACGAATCTTTTTATTACTATTTCTGAGATTTTATGGCACCATTACATAAATTCGAACCTACATTTCAAAATAATAATTAATAACTTTCGATATAATTAACCAATTATAATAAAACAAAGATTAAATGAACTCGATGATACGCTTTATGATTTTCTTAGGAATTTCATTGAAAAAACGATGTTTACTCAAAACGTCATGCGTGCATAAACAAACAGACAGACTGTCAGACAGTACAATTCCAAAAAGTTTCAGTCCCCAAAATGATTTTAGTCACAAATTAATATACTATTTAATGTACAGAAATAGACACAACATGTTATAACCATTTTTATTATATGTAAGTTTAAAGAGAGATGGCGCTGTTAACATCAACTCTAAAAATAAGAGATTAATTGACGTGATTGATACAATAAAAAATATCAAAGAATTTATAAATCAGTGCCTACATAGTAAGCAAAAAAGAAAGTTTGATCCTCGCCGAAAAAGGAAATTGTTAATAGCTCTTTTAAAATTTGATTTACCACATAGAGTACTCGGCGATAAAAATAAATAAGATGTGCAACACGCAGTAGGGCAGCGTGTAATATACATAGATATAAGATAAATTTCTTATATCAATGGTAATATAAAGATTAGAAGCAAATATGAAACTCATCTACAGGAAAAAAACCTTAACCTGCCTTTTTGTATCACATTTTTGCAACACCACCATCTATCGATGAAATTGGTTGACTATTGTACAACATTAGATGTTGATAATAAGGTTAATATATTTTTGTATATATTTATTACTTTCTTTGTGTAATACTTTCGTTTACTGCGTTTTAGATATAATTATATCATTATAGAACATTATTTTACATCATTTAATTTATGTTTATAATATGATATTAATTTAAAATGTACTTGATGACTCATTGAACAAATTCGTACCTACCTATACTTCGTACTCATACTTCAGAATATTTGCCATAACTTTTGATAGAATGAAGTGACTTTAATGAAATAAAGACTAAATGTAACCCGAAGATACACTTAATAATTTTCTTAACGATTCTTATGACATAAATTAGTACTTTATACGTGATACGTTAACAAACAAACAGACAGACAGAAAATTCAAAAAATGGCAGAAATGTATTTAATTGCTTATTTTAGTACCCCTCAATCACTTTCATTACAAAATATAAAATGTACAGACATCTGCTATTTACAGTTTTATTATATGTATAGATGACGCTACATTTTAATAGACGCTAGTAATACATTTATTTGTATCTGTAATTCAGTCATATAACAAGTTTATGAATAATAATATATTAGAAGCGTCAGTAGCCTAATAGCAGGGCGCGGACCTCAAACTTCAAATGTCGTGGGTTCAAATCCTAAATTCGACTACTGTCGTGAACCACTTCTAAAACAAGCATTTAAGGTTACCAGAAGTGGTTAAAGGGAATATTAGTAATGTTTCATAGTGTTTACTACGAAAGGAATTTCGTACCAACCGAGTGTTCCACGACACTCACGCATGTTTTTTTATATTTTTTTTTATCTTATAAGTACATTGTGAACTTTAACAGACCAAAACCCTCATCATGCAGAATCAATTTTTATTTTGATCTAAAATGCAGTTTGTTTAAATTTGCTCCATTACGAGTATTCATTCACGAGACTTATAGCATATAAGATCTCTACCATTGATTTTTTTAAATACTACAAGGGACAAAGAAATAAATGTTCAGAATATAAAATAAATAAAAGCGCGACAGAACCTAAGCTTCTTTCTAAGCTTCACAAATTAAATACTCTCGGGGTTCTCCATGCGATATGTTTTTTCCTCGCTGATTAATCAACGCAACAGACCATTCTAGAGAAAAATTGTACTAACAATTTATTAATTTCAACTATGTATTTACCTCGTATTCTTACCCCATGTAGTGGCGGGTCAAAATACCCACTACCCCATATCTTCCCGTGGGTGACGTAAGAGGCGACAGAGGGAAACTGAGGCAGAAGATTGGAAGCAGCATCTTTCTTATAACAACAAAACAACAATAAAAAAACTAAGGTAGCAAACCCGCTCGCCAATCGTAGCAACTACGGCAATATACCCCCAATGAGTAATGGCACTAATAAACGGCCCCCAAATCCCCGGCGGCCCCGCTATTCCTGGCTACGATGGCGACCATGGTAACGGCGGGGCAGGGGGGTGCTAAGAATCTCCGGTGGAGGTCCGGTTTCCAGCTAAGACGACTCGACCTGGCAACATATAACGTACGCACCCTGAGAACTGACGAGAAGATCCTGGAGCTAGAAGAAAACAATAGACAAGTTGCGCTGGAACATTATAGGATTATCCGAGGTCTGAAGAGAGGGACGAGACATAGTAATCCTCGAATCTGGCAACTTGTTCTATCACCGGGATGGCGACCATTTGGCTCTAGGAGATGTAGGATTTATCGTCCATGAGCCTCTCGTTAACAAAGTTGTAATGATTGATAGTGTGTCGACGAGGGTTGCGTACCTTATACTCAGAATCACCAAACGGTATTCGCTGAAGGTCATACAGGTTTACACACCAATTTCAGCACATCCCAATAAAAAGGTGTATGAGGATGTATCTAGAGCAATGCATTCCTCCAAAACCCACTGTACGGTGTTAATGGGAAACTTCAACGCAAAACTAGGCTCAAGAGACATTGGTGAGCTTAAGGTAGGGCAATTTGGAATAGGGCAGCGAAATCCAAGGCGCCAGGAGCTGACCGATTTCATGGAGAAAGGGGGACTCTTTATGATGAACTCTTTCTTCCAGAAGCGGCCCCACAGGAATTACATCTGGTCGAGCCCCAACAGTTCAACAACCTAAACTTTAAGTTGGAAAGGTCACATCTAATGAACTCAACGCTCCGTCCCCCTCGTGCTGTAATACAGAGTCCCGAAACGTTTCAGCTCGAGCTACAAAACCGTTTTCAGTGCCTAAAATATTGCAATTCAGGAAACGATATGAATGAAAAGCTTGTGGAAACTGTACATTCGTTTGGAGCTAAGTTCTGCAAGACATGCCGCAGAAGAACACAAAACATCTCCGATCACACTCTTAATCTCATGGCTGTTACACGGAAAATGAAGTTGCATTCTTCAGTAAATTTGACAGCGTACAGGCAACTGAACAGACAGATCTCCAAATGCATGCGGTAGGACTTACGCAACTTCAATATAACTCGTATTAAAGAATCGATCGAGCGGAACCAGGGCTCTAAAGTCTGCTAAATCTCTGTCTGCCAGACAGAGCCATCAGTCGAAGCTGAAGGCCGAGTGTGGCAGCTTAGTTTTTGGGATACCTGAGATTTTGAGTGAGATTTAGAAGTTCTACGAACAGCTGACATTATCGTTGGAGCCACATGCAAGTGTGAGTAACGATCCAAGAGTAAGTTTTATCCGACACTTTCCGATCATTGATTTATATGTTACACTAGATAAGTAATTGCCGCGCCAAAGCGTTGCCACTTCACATATGGTCACAGCCATATGCCCAGCGAACGTCGGTTCAGTGTTCAATGTGACGCCGTCCGAGTTAAGCCAAACGGTTCACGACAAAAAATGGGTAAATGCGTAGTGAAAGAATGCGATTCAAGGTCACAAAAACACAATAAATCAAGCGGAATCACTTTCCACACGTAAGTTTTAATTTATATATTCATATTAACGTTTTAAAACACTAAAAAATTAAATAAAATATCGAATATTGCAATTAAGCTTCAATGTTGCCACTTTTCCGCCTTTGTGATTTTGCCACATTAATGGGAGACTATATAATTTATGGAATAAGTTAATTTTGTTTTAAAATAAACAAGTAAAATTGTTTGTTTAAAATAAAAAGTATGTTTCAAACTTCATACAAAATAATTAATTATTCTTATTTTAGTTTATTCATGAATGGTGTTTTAATTATATTTTATTATTTTATTTTATATTAATAAATTTGCATTGCAAACTTTCCGAAACTAAGTCTTTGTCTACTAAATTTGGTCTTATGACATTAGCTACAAAAACATTAAAAGAGCTTCAAGGAAATAATTATTAAAAGAATTTGTAATACACCCGGGAGATCATTTATCTTCAATACAAGTTGATCATTCCCTTTTATTGATTAATGCCATAATTTATAAATATTTAAAAATAAGATTGTACCACGAAAGTAAATTATACACTCAAACACACAAAAAAGAATCCAAAAGGCAATTATATAACAAACTGATGCTTCATAGCGGAGTTTGAGAGCATGGACTATTATAAATATTTAAGCGGATTAGTATTACAGAGTAAAACCATTTATATTATCTTACAAATATACTTCGGCAGAGTCACGCCTAAATCCATTTACTATCCTCAGTATTGTTGCAAAAAAAATATAAAAACTTTTTAAAGTTGTTAAGTAGTATGGAAATTCTATAAACAAGAAAATCAACGAAATTTATTGATAACCAAAATTTTTGTAGCTAATGTCATGAGACTAAATTTAAGAGATAAAACTTGCTGATGATTTCACAACTTATACATATTCAACACAGATCTCGCTTAAGAAACCTTAAATTGTTTTTTTATTTGCTTTATTTTTTTGTTTGATTTATTAGTACAATAAAAATAATATCTAAAAACATATTTTATTTCATTAGTTATGCTAACTTCTGTTCATCTAATAAGAAAATATACAAATTTAAAATAAAAACAATTTACTGCAACTTTAAAAAAACCTCCTTTATATTGCTCATTTTGGGTAAAATTTCATAAAGTATGCAACACCAACCCGCCACTGCATGTTTGTGTATCTATCTTTATCTAATCTTAGGGACGATATTGTTTTCCGCGACTTGTGTAAGTGAGACAGATATATGTTTACTTTAAAATTTTAATGATTTCAAAGCTACGTCGTCGCGTTTGGTTAGTGGTTACACTTTTTTCGACGCGCGGCAATGTGCTTCTTTAGTTTTGTATAACTCAATGTTTCCGATGATATCCGGACATCTATCTGAACGAAATAAGAATGCGCCTTAAAAACGGCAAGTTCAGAGAACAGAGAAGTTTATTAATATTTTAATTTTAAACTTAAAATTTTTACTTCCTCGTTCCTATACACCACTAAATCTTCTTTACTAGAAATTTATATTTTCTTATTGCTAGAACTAAAACTTAGACGTCTAAAATACAAGTGGCGTAGGAATTTTAATTTTCAAACTTAAAATTATAAGCATTTGCTTTGTAAGCAGCGCGCTCTGTAACAATAAATATTTGTGGAAATCCCTAACGTCCCTTTTATTGTAGTTATTGTGGAATTTCTAGTGAAATACTTGCAGCAGGGTATATTGTGCTTAAAAATAAAACTTCGGATATCCGTGAGTTTCGCAAGAGGAGACTATGGGGAATGCTGGTATAGAACGAATTAAAATAGAATATATATGTATATTACAAATCATTCTTAAAGAAGGTATTGTATATATTTTGTTGCAAATGATTTCACGATGAAGAACAGATGATGCTTTAACCATTCCGTATTGCAGATTACTGACAGAAAGCAGCATCAAAAGTGCAAGACATTTGTTTCTTTTCTAGAATTAAGCTGATAAGCGAACTTATTGTCTAACTATGACAAACTAAAAGATCAATAAAAACCCGCGTTAAAGAATACGTAGCAGATGTGAAGAATCGACACTTCGTGAATTATGGAGTTTGCAAACACGTACAAGATCACGTAGAGAAGATGGCTGGGTGCTACCATCAGCCTGGTATCCTATAATAAAATTAAATCTTACCCCAAGCATACAACTGCAAAACTATAGAAGCTATAAGTTCATACTGCGTAGAGCCGTGGTTAACTATAACATTAGAACGTCGAACACCTGTCCCCCCCCCACAGTGTTTTTTTTTATAGAAGGGGGGCAAACAACTATGTAGGTCACCTGATGGTAAGTGACTACCGCCGCCCATGTACAACCGCAACACCAGGGGAATTGCAGATGCGTTGCCGGCCTTTTAGAAAGCTGTAAACTCTTTTTTTTAAAGGTTCCTAAGTCGTATCGGTCCAAAAAAATCGCTGGTGGTAATCGATTTCACAAGGAAGTTGTGCGAGGAAGAAAACATCTTCTAAATCGCACAATGGTGGACCGCCAATCATCCAGATGATATAGATAGTATCGCGAGTTTTGTCGCGGTGTGCGATGGTGAAATTGAGCGACTGGAATTAATCCGAACAAATCCTCAGAGCACTCCCCGTGATAGATGCGATAAAGTACGCAAAAAGATGCAACATCTTTACGCAGTGTCAGTGTATCGAACCGATCAGAAAGAACTCGGTCGTCAACGATTTAAACCGATCTGCGCTGGATGCAGTCAAGTGGAAGGGGCTGGCACTGGGGAGCCCCTGCCCAGAGATGAGAACAGCATTCCATGTGAGGCCGAAATTGCGATTTGTAAAGTTGCAAGCAAGTTTGCCGGCATGAAATACTGTCTCGCTCTGCTGAGCACGCTAAGCTTTTTAGAGGTTAATTTGGCCTTCCCTTCCAATTGACCACGAAACTGCACACTATTCGATATGTCGACGCCAAGTATTCCAATGCTAGCTGAGGCAGCAAGGAGAGTGCCTTGAAACTGAGGAGATACAACAAAGGGGTTCTTTTTGCGGGTAAAACGGGCAAACTTGTGTCTTCTGAGGATAAAAACTGGACTAGATTTAGTCGCCCCTAATCCGAGACTTTGTTCAGCAAAGACTCGACTTCAGACACAAGTTTTTAACGGTACTCGGCGACGTTTCCCCGAGAAATATTGGCACGGCCAGTATATAAGGCATCATCAGTACTGTCATCCGCATAGAATTGAATGTTACCGGTTTGCAACATATCATTGATATGCAGAAGAAATATTATAAATAAATGAATTATAAAATAAAGTAATGAATATAATGAATTTATCATCTTCATTTAGCATCTTCAGTATTCAATTATGCTGTTTCACAATTATTGCAGAAAGGTCACTCTCTACCCATCATCACACACAAATATTTAACTGCACCCGCGCTCGTAGATTGTTAAATATATTGCTTACGTGTTCAGGCACAATTAACGTGCAGAATAAAACGCAAAACATATATTATTTTTGTATTCGCTACTTACATCATATCACATTTTTTTATAGAATTGGATGAAAAACGTGCACACACTCCACCTAATGATAAGTAGATGCTGTAGCCAATAAACATTCACATTTATCTTTGATTAATAATCAAAATGTACGAGTAGATGCATTGGCGATCAAATTGCGCCCCTGAGGACTACGGTTGTCTACACTCCCCATACGAAACACAGTAGAATTAAGCTGCTGTTGTACGCTGGTATTTCATTAAAGCGTGGTCCTTCCCCGGTCGAGCCGACCGAAAGCCCATTTGCAGCGTGGCTTTACACAAAAAAATGTATATTACAACTAGCTGGTTCAGTTTACTTATAACTAGAGAGACCCGCCCTGGCTTTAGATGGATAGGATGTGGTGTTATTTAGATTTAATATAAACTAAGCCCATTTATTTAATAAATTTTTCGTTTTTTTCTTTTAAAAGATAGCTTCAATTCCGTTTTATTTTCACAAGAGGTTCGCTTTCGTCCGTTCACGCTCGCAAACTAATATATTATATAAGTTGTAACAAAAGACTTTTTATAAACGCTAGTGATATTTCTATCTATCTGTCTTACAACCGTTCACGAGTCTACTGCTGAACATAGGCCTCCCCCAAGAAACTGGAGATTGTGGACTGTGTGATTACTTCGTCCCTTATTTAATTAAAAAGTCATATTTGAATAAATTAAACACACGCCTCTTTTAAATTTAATTAATATTTCAATAATTTTTATGTCATAAAATAGTGATTAATATTTAACGTGCTTGACGACATTAAATACATATTTTTATAAAAAATGGAGCGGTGAACCAACATACACGCCACATGATAGTACAACAAAGATGGCTACATTTTTTTTATAACTGACTTTATGGTTTTGGGTTCTAGACCTTCTGAGCCTGAAGTTACAATGTATAATTATCCTTCATAGTACACTGCTTCACAATATGTTGATGCGTCACATTGTGCAACCTTTGGGAAATTTTGACGGCAACTTGAGCCAGCAGACAGGTGAAAGATGGCAATGGTATCTCAAGGCGCCTATGCAGACACCTAATTTTGAGAGTCACATCACAATCAGAGAACTTGTTTCACCGTTTCCACTAATAGTTCACATGCGCAGATACTTAATACACATAATCACACAAAACCACTTTTACATATCAAAGTCGACTTCAAACCATTATTTAAGCAATAATACAGGAGCAATTCGCTGCCGGTCAAGTTCCCGCCAAAACCAAAATAGCTACAGATGCATTGTTACCTCTGAGGACTAAGATGGAATGCCTTACAATCTGTAATTATACTGGCTCTCTATAATGAGAAGACGTAATACGTTTTGTGCAAAACACAAAACACAAAGTGAAAAGAGACATTTCTCGCTCCAAATCTCTCACCCTCTGGGGTACTGTATCGCCGAAAAAGAATTCGATAAATAGTGTTGCTATTATGTTTTTTTAAATATATTTTTAGAACGAGGTATATTTATATTTTAACAGTGGTAGAGCCACGCGGCAGCTTTTGCTGTCGCACGGATGGGCTGGCTCGAACCGGGGTGGTACCACGACCTCACAGAAAACCAACGTGAAGTTGAGGTTTACCTCTGCGTTTCGCTTGGTGAGTGCAGGTGGCCGGAGGCCCTTTTTATTGGAAATGAGGCATTCCATCTCAGTCCTCACGGGTGACAACGCATTCTGCATTTTGATTAGCAAACGAGGATAGATGTAGATGTCTATGGGCCGCAGCAACCACTTACCATCAGGTGGTCTGTGTGCTCGTTTGTCACCCTTATCCTATAAAAAAAAAATATTGCTACGGGCTAATGTTATAAATTTTTAAGTCCTTGATATTGTGTCATATGACTATTCAGATCTGAACACAACAGTGCAAGCTCTCCTATTTGGCGGCAGCAATAGGTAAGAGAGTGGTACCTACTCCTGAGATGGAGTCCTAGACAGAAAATGAGTCCTACCACTTAGTGATATTAGTTATGTAATACATGAATGAGGTCAGTCAGCTAGTGATTTAAATCGAAATTTGCTGTCGCTTATACTTTGTAAGACTTATACAGAGCTCTTCATTTAATTCAGTTCAGGATCCGTTGTAAATTAAAGTATATAACATCTCAATGTTTTAAACATCAGTACAACGTCTACATCCAGGAGAGTTGATTGCTTTAGAAATTGAATTAAAACGCCCTAAGCTGGAGCGCGCGAGTGAGGGACGCGGTACGTGTTTGCGCTCTAAAATTAAATAAAGGCGACGTTCTAAAGAACTGGGAACATTTACACACTGTGTTCACATTGTGTTCGCAGAAATAAAACTATTGTACAAACGTTAACCTTCGTATTATTACATTTAGTTTAAAATAAAACTAAGTAATAAACGAGCACGTATTAGTAGTAGTAGAGCCAAGCAACTATATTACGATTGCACACGAAAAGGGGCGGCTCGACCGGAGAAGGACCGCGCTTTTAAAGAATACCAGCATAAAATAGCAGCATTAACTGCTGTGTTTTGTACAAAAAATTTAGAGAACCGGAGACCCTTTTTACTGGCAATGAGATATTCCATGTTAGTACTTATGTGTGTCAACGAATATATGTAATATCTTACAGCATGCACTTATCGTCAGGTGGACTGTGTGCTCGTTTATCACCCTTATTCTCTAAACAAAACTTACAAACCTCCTGATAGTAAGTAACGACTACAATTCTTCGACAGTCAGCTTCGAAAAAAGAAGACTATAAATACGATGTCACCGCTGCGCACTAAGAATTTCAGCTGAAACACAAGAGTGCAAGCACTGCTATTTCGGGGCAGGACTATTTAAGGGGATACCTACACCGACTGACTCCTATTCGAAAAAGGGCACCTAGTGTTGTGCTATATTACATATCATTTTCTTTATCATCTCCATTACACACAACAGCCTATCACAAGTTTACTAATTGACATAGGCCTCCCCCATAGATTACCATAATTAACTCCCTGCATTTTATACCGTGCATGTTATATCATCACTCGATCTTGTCAGCACAGTACAGTATTCAAGACCTGTAGTTCAATAGGGTGTTAAAACCTAAGATTATTTAACCTAGTAGGCTGATGTCGCATAAATTATAGTATAGTTACCTTTAAAATAATATATTTATATATATTTGACGGCTCCGTGGCGTAGTGGCTTAGCAATGAGTTGTAACGCTTGGGGCCGCGGGTTCGAATCCCGCACGGAACAAGTATTTGTACGGCCTACAAATAATTGTTCCGGGTCTGGATGTTTGCCCTTGTGCAATATGTGTTTGTAAACTGCCACCACGATACAGGAGAAAATCCTAGTGTGGGGGTAACGTTTAAAAAAAAATAATATAATTGCATAATTATAAAACCACTATCTACTGCCCTTGGCTTTACCCGTGATGAGATCAGAAAAAGACGACATTTCGATAATAATTTACAGGGGGAGAATGTCCTAAGATTCGGTCGTTGTAAAACTTTTTATATAGGTTGAGACAGTAAAGTATATATAAATAAAAAATACATCACAGCAAATGTTCAACTTTATAATATATTAACTTTCGCCCGCGACATCGTCCACGTAGAAGACGGAAATTTTATTTTTGCTGCTACAATACAACAATAATGTAATCATTTCTAGAAATTCCTGTCTGCAATTTATTTCGCGTCGCATTCTTCGTAGGCGGGTTGGCAACCGCAGGGTTTATAATTTTGAGTTGTCACCATGAAGACGCTGCTGCCTGTAACGTCAATGAAAGGCGGAGTTGAACAGCGAACTGAAAGCTTTATTGGTACCAACTACCTACATACACAATAACGACAATAACTATAATATACCCTACACTTTCCCCCTTTTTAAATGACTAAGTGACATATCATTTAATAAAAACATCTAACTATATCATTCAACAAAAGGATGTTATGTTAATGTACATTAATTTCGATTCTTTCCTATTACACAGAAAAAAAAGAAAATAATTACAATTCCTTTTTCTTGGCTCGAGTATAAGCACGCAGTGCTCTAGCCGATACACTCGGTGAAGGCGGTGACGAGGAGTTTCTCTCTGCATTATCTGTAATATTCGAACGGTCTTTTTCATCCTGGTCATTGCCCTCTCCGATTGCATCTTCGAATAGGTCATCGGTGCCACTATCAGGCCTCAGGTGTGGGGTCTCTCCGGTCTCTTTTAATTCGCTAATGCTAGGCCTTGAAAGGGAATAACGGCTTTTACGATTGGTTGGTATCACTTGGTCGATATGTCTTTTCCACTCGATTCCATCCCCCATGTTGATCGTATAAGAAACGGGTCCCGTTTTTTTTTACTATCTTTCCTTCACGCCACTTGCCCCCTTTTGGTGTATAATTTCTAGTCAACACCCGGTCTCCTATAGCTATATTACGGTCCGAACCCCCGGAATTGGCAACCTGCTGATCTTGAGCCCTTCGCACCACATCAGCCGTATTGGGACGTAAAGCATCCAGGCGACTGCGTAAACGGCGACCTAACAATGCCACTGCAAGTGACACCGCGGTTGTGGCATGTTCGCAGTTGCGGTATTGAAATAAAAATCTGTTTATTGCCTGTAATATATCTTCCCCTTCAAAAACCGCCCGTTTTATAACTTTTTTAATGGTTTTCACCGCATTTTCCGCAGCACCATTTGCCTGAGGTCTGTAGGGAGCCGATGACACATGCCTAATACAATTTTTTTTACAATAATTTTTAAAATCTATGGAAATAAAAGGCGGTCCATTATCCGTGACCAATTGCGACGGCAAGCCAAATCTTGCGAACATACTTCTAAATGCGGCTATACTCTCTTTGGAATCCGTCCAACCCATCGGTACTACCTCTATCCATTTCGAATGGGCGTCTATAACTATTAGATATTTCTTGCCCGCGTATTCGGCAAAATCTGCATGCAAACGTTGCCACGGATTTAGAGGGAATTCCTATGGATGCAGAACGGCTTGGGGAGGACTATCACGAATTGAGCAACACGCTTGGCAATTACGACATAAGTTTTCTATGTCCTGGTCTATACCAGGCCAATAGGTGTAATTTCGAGCTAGATTTTTCATTTTATTCATTCCTAAATGACCCTCATGAATTTCCATTAAAACTCGTTCTCGTAGTGAGGGAGGCATTACGACGCGATATTTATAAATTAAGCAGCCTAGATCAAGCAACATTTCTTGCTTTCTATCAAAGTACGGCTTCTCGTCGTCGCATTTGGTCGAGAAGGGCCAACCGAACATTACATAGCCTGTAATTCGGCTCAATACCGTGTTCTTTTTTGTTTCGATACTAATATCCTTGAAGTTTACCGGACTAGTATCTTCCAGTAAATTAATGTAAGACGTGACCGCGGACTGGTGACGTTCGGTTGGCAGAGGAAGGCGGGACAGCGCGTCGGCCGGGCCGTTAGCAGCCGAGCGAACAAACTCCACTGAAAAATCATAGGCGGCCAATCGGGCAGCCCACCGCTGTAAGCGACTGGCTGCCGTTTGTGGTATCCCGCCTCTTTTCCCAAAAATGTAACTTAACGGCTGATGATCCGTTCGTAAAACAAAGCGTCGACCGAATACATATTGGTGGTGTTTCGTTATTCCAAAAAATATGGCCAGAGCCTCTTTATCTAATTGACTATAATTTTTTTCTGAAGCATTAAGCGAACGCGATACACAGCTGACCGGTCGCTCGGTGCCGTCGGGGTATACGTGTGCTAGTACTGCGCCCAGCCCATACGCACTGCTGTCCACCGACAGACCCAGTGGCCGCCCTTCCTCATAGTGAGCCAAAACCTTTTCACCCAACAAAGCTCTTTTAGCTTCTCGGAAGGCCTGCTCGCATTTTGAAGTTCATTTCCAATTAACTCCTTTGTTTAATAAGAAATGTAAGGGATGTAAAATGGTACTGAGATTAGGAATAAACTTGCCATAGTAATTAAGGAGACCAAGAAAACTTTTTAATTGGGTAACATTCAGTGGTGTAGGAGCATTAGAAATGGCTTCCATCTTTTTCGGATCGGGGTGCAATCCCTGCTTGTCAATAATAAAACCTAGGTACTTTACACTTTTTTGTAAGAACTTACATTTTTCGGATTTAACGGTAAAGCCCATAGTCCGCAACCGTTCAAGTACAGCTCGTAAATTACTCAGATGTTTATTTCGCGTAGCTCCCGTGACACAAACGTCGTCCAAAAAAACTACCGTACCGGGTATACCGCTGAGTGTCTCTTCCATAATTTTCTGGAATTTTTCGGGAATACACGACAACCCAAATGGGGTTCGACGATATACGAATGTGCCTAGATGTGTAGTAATTGCAGTGTAACGCCGAGAATCCTCCGTTAGCAGTAATTGTTGATAGGAATTTTTTAAATCAATTTTCGAAAATTCTTCACCACCACTTAATTTGGCAAAAAGTTCTTCAATTCGCGGTAACGGATAAAACTCCCGCTTAAGCTTTGGTTTTATCGTAATTTTATAATCTCCACAAACTCGTATATCGCCGTTTTCTTTTATAACCGGTACTATAGGAGTACCATACTCGGAGTGGTCCACCTTAAAAATGGTACCCTCGGCCTCAAGCCTCCTCAGCTCCTGTTCGACCCGGGATCGAAGCGCCAACGGCACGGGCCGCGCGCGCACGTACACAGGTTGTTCGTCACTGAGCTGTAGTTGAACGCTTTTGGTACAAGTGCCTAACTTATCTGTAAACACTTCTGGGAATTCGCTAATGAGTCGGCTCACGAATGAATCATCTAGAATTTCATTAACACTAATATTAATTTGATTTATTTCAAGAGCTCGAATCCGTTGTCTACCTATAAAAGGGCATCCTCCGTTACGAATTACATATAAAGAACAATTTTTTTTCCTGACCTCTCCCAATGCTACATTGACCGATATAAAACCCAAAGATTCGATTCGCGAATCGACATAACTATGTAATCTTACATTATCTTTGATAAGGGATTTATACGGAAAATGACACAAATAAAACTGTTCACTTATTGTGGAAATGCGACTACCGGTATCGACTTCGAAAACTAAAGGCTGTCCATCTACTTTCAAAGTTAATTTATAAAACTCGTTACCTTTAGCGTTCAGCTGGATATTAAAAAAATCCTCTCCTTCGGAACTCACATCACTCACATAATGCTGGGGGCCGCTCGACTGCCTCCCGTCGCGCACTTCTTTGCACATCACCTTAAGATGTCTGCGCCTACCACACTTATCACAATTGTATTGCGCAAATCGGCACTTATCCGCCCTATGTGGCTTTCCACAACGTTTCAACGTCAACGTCAACAACAAATATTGTATTTCTGAGTAATGGCGGTTTAAGAATATCCATTAACCCATATCTTCACGTAGGTCTCGTAAGATGCGACAGAGGGAAACTGAAACAGGACACCTCCGGCGGCGGCGGCGGCATCTTCCTGAAAACAAACCTATAACATATAAATATAATATAAAAACACGGTTGGCATAAAGCCTGCCGAGAGTGGCGAATATGGCAAAATCTTCCCTATAAGGCAATCTATGTAGGAGGCAATTGTTCAGCAGTGAACTTTTATAGACTAATAAAAATGTATGACTACGGAAAATTTTCCTTATTTTCAATAAATATGTTATGATCGTCTAACACTAATATATTCGGAATCGGAGATTGCATAAACGTGAGCTGTGTGAACAGGAAATAACTATTTCCTCACCCCACGTTCTCGCATGTTCCCATTTGTATAAGATTATCCTTGTAAAAGTTAAGACTTTATCTGAATTCAGAAGCATAGTTAGTGATTGCCTCATTCTTTCAGAATTAATATTCGGATTTCCGAGTCTTTTCAACTCGGGAGCTATACGCATAATTGACATTATTTGATAAACTTAGTTTTTTTATAGGATAATTAGTTTTTTTTTATAAGATAGGGTGACAAAAGACCACACAGTCCACCTGATGGTAAGTGGTTGCTGTGGTCCATAGACATCTACATTTATCCTATGTCTAATCCTATATCTAAATCAAAGTGCGGATACGTTGTCACCCGCGAGGACTAAGATGGAACGCCTTATTTCGAGTAAAAAGGGTCTCCGGTACTCTACACTCATCATACGAAACACAGCAACATTAAGCTACTATTTTACGCTGGTATTCTATGAGAGCGTGGTCCTTCTCCGTTTGAGTCGACCCATAACTACGCTTTACAACGATAATAAAGCTTTGTAATCGAGGATAAATGTAGATGTCTATGGACCACAGCAACCACTTACCATCAGGTGGACTGTGTGCTTGTTTGTCACCCTATCCTATAAAAAATACTGCAAAACATAAGACTACTCATAGAATGCCTCTTAAGGGTGTAATTTGCCATAGTTGCCACGATGGCAGGCAGCTTGACAACCGCAGGTTTTTCCTAGTTGTTATTATTTTGCTGCTGCTCATCTCCTTGATTGATTCTCCTTGTCGCCTCTGGCGCCACCCACGGGCTGATATAGTAGGGTAGTGAATATTCTTACACCGTTACTACACGGTTCCCTATAAAAAGCGAATCACTAAAAATATGACAGCAAAATAAGTATTCAGCGTTTATAGCGATTAGTAATCAAAACAAACAATGAAAATTGTTTTACTTATGAAAACACACTAAGCCGATTGGTTAATTAGTGAAAAATAATCCAGAGTAAAGTTATTGTGCCAATAAATACTGTATGAATATTGTTTAGTTCGCTCCAATAGATTTTCAAATTTACATGAAATTTTAAACACGCTCTACTGTATAATTACGATTTTGCGTATAACTAGCTTTAATTTGGGTTGTTTGAAACATTTATTGGTTATTCTAAAGTATTTATCAGCCTAAACACTAAAACAATTTTTTTATTTATAATAAGAGTGACAAACGAGCACACTGTCCAATTCATGGTAAGTTGATGCTATGACCCATAGATATCTACATTTATCTTCCATTAAAATCAAAATATGCCTCTGTAATGCCTCGTCCAGAAGAAAGGGTTCTCTATCTCGCTGGTATTTTGTGAGAGCGTGGTAATGCCCCGGTCGAGCTGAGCGATTCGTGCTAATTTGTAATAATTCGTAAAATAGCAACTTAATTATGCTGTGTTACGTATGGTGGGTGTAGAGAATCGGATTCCCTAGATATTCCAAGTTAGTCCTCAGGGGTGACAACGCATCTGCATTTTCAAATTTAATTGAGGGTATATTTAGATGTCTATGGGCCACAGAAATCAATCTTATTATATAAAAAAAATATTGCCACAAGAACGGTCATGTGTCACCTACATCAGTGCCAGACGTCGATTCCTCGCTATATCTCACTTCAACTTTAAGCATGTGGTAACTTTGCGCTTACAACTGTGACTAACATTTTATTGGTGCCGGCGAGGATTGAACTCCGTTTTCTTCATAAAATTAAGTCACAAACGAACGTGCAAACCACCTGATTATAAGTAGCTACAGCCAACAAAGAAGATAACCTTTTTTTATTTTCATCACAATCGGTTCAACCATTAAAAAGATTAGCAGACTGACGGACAGACAAAATTTTTCAAAATGGTTATTCAAGTCTTAAGGATATGCAAATAACCCACTCAACTCAATATAAGGTAGTTATTTCGATATTACAGACAGACATTTCAATTTTATTTATAGTTATAAATTTGAGATAATGACAATATAACGTTCAAAAATTATTCGAGTAAATTTGAAAATCGAATTGCATTTCGGTTTTAAACTACGTTCAAACAGTGCACTGAAGCATTCCGCGCTGCGTTCCGAGCGAGCGTGTGTAATCGGACTGTGAGCCCGGCGGCGCGTGACATCGTCTGAGGCCTCGTTTAGTAAAGCCATTCGTTATAAATGTTTGAAATCACTAATAGTTTTAGTTGATTACATTAGGTTAGACCTAGTGTAGCTTTGAGGAAAAGTCGCTTTTAAATTCAATGGTACGAGAATAAACGTTTTTCGTGGTAGACCTGCGCTGAAGCTATATTATGGTTGTAGCATGAATGGGTCTACTCGACTGGGGTAGGCCACGACTTCTCGAGTATGCAGTCCGCACCCTTGATCATTAGGTTACTGCCGCTTGTATTTATAACGACAAGTAGAATGCTTTCATTACTGTGTTATGGTCGGCAGGGTATACAGAGTCAGTGAAATTACAGATTGTGAGGCTTTCCATCTCAGAACTCAGAGGTTCGCGCATCTGTAATTCTTCGTTTGAAGTTTGTTGCAGTTATGCATGCGACGCAGTAGCCACTTACGTCAGGTGGACTTATTAGTTCGTTTGTCACTTCAATTTAGAAAAAAAAGTACATCATACTTACTTACTTACTATTACGAGCTTGGGGTTTGAGACAATTAAAAACTGCCGATTGAATTACCAAAATTGACACTTTAATTACAGAACACTAATTACAATCTAAAACCACACTAATAATAAAACACAATTGTACTACTGCTCACTTAAGTTCGCAGTTGTATCGCTTTGAAGTATTCTCTTGTATCGCCAATTAAATAATGCCTCGGTCGTGGTTTATACGCCTTATATAGAGCCTCAGATAGTTACCAGAACCTTCTACTGTAGTGACATCTAGAATGTTCGAGTACATATCGGTCCCGAAATTTCTAGAAGGATCTTGACTCTCCTAGTTCTGCTACTCGACACTAGAGGGCGCTGGTGGAAACTAGTGTTGCCATGTACAAGACATTAATAGTGGCGCGCAACACTACCATTCAAGCAAGAATTTATTTTGATAAATAGTCACGCAAACGATCGATTAAGCATGGGGAAACATTTCTGGTTTAGTTTCGTTTACACCACCTTGTATCTTGTTATTATTTATTAATCAGAATAGTCCATTAGTGGGCTTTTAAAAAAGTGTTACAAATTAGTGGACTCTTCACTGTGTAGTAGCGGTGAAAGAAAATCGTCTTCCTGTGGGTGGTGAAAAAATTGCGGTTGCCAACCCGCCTGCCACGCGTGGCAGCTATGGCAAATATTAGAGTCCTCCTGACCGAATTGCTGTTACGGTGGCAGGCTCAACGGAGTCTAGCCATATGCGCAGGACAGAACTATAGTGGTCGAGTGTATGCCCAAGCACAGGTGCACTCCCTTTAGCCTTTCAAAGTCCAACGGGACGGCTAACGCTGTAAACTTCCTGACTCTCGGTTGCTATCGATAATTTATTGACTGAACTCTACTCTCTAACTCCTTAACTGATTTTGACCCTATCCGATATTCAAACCTTGAGTAGTTAATTTCTTACCTTACTTTGTTACCTTGCGCTTGTGAAATTCCTTAGTCTAAAAGGGTCCAAAGTTCAACTAAAAAAATAAAATGAATTCCACTCGACATTTTTTTTTATTTGAAAGCTGTACTTCTCAAGTGGTTCCATTTAGTTGGTAGGTTAATGTAGGTTTTTGATTTATTCTAAAATAATATTATAAAATAAAGCAATTTTTCCGGACCGATACGATTTAGGGACCTTCAAGAAAAGAGCCTACTCCTTTTTAAAAGGCCGGCAACGCATCTGCAATTCCCCTGGTGTTGCGGTTGTTCATGGGCGGCGGTACTCACTTACCATCAGGTGAGCCGCATGCTCGTTTGTCCCCTCTCCTATAAAAAAACAATTTTGTTAGGTTTTCTCAGGACATATCTAAGTGCTTAACAAGGTCCACTTTTTGTCTCAAAATAAGGACCGGACCGGACCTTATTAAGGGAAAAAAGCTTTAAAATTGGCGTGATCAGTTACTTAAATGAATTACATAAGCGTAAATAAGCAGTTGGCCTGGCAAGTGGCTTTTTTGTGCAGTGATAACGACAGATCACTACGCTAGGCCATAGCTATCGCACAAAAATGTCACATGTCTAGACACATTTCCTTCCTTGCACTTTAACTAATATTGAAAAAAATAATCCAGACGCTTTCGAGTTTTATACTTAGCAACACATTTATCCATTCGCTTTTACGTAGTTTTATAAGATTTTATTTACGCAAATCAACAGTAGCTTTTGAGAGAAGTATTGTTCATACATAATATAAGTATATAGTTTCCAGTAAAGACAAAAATGGAACCTTCGCAAAAAAGAAAACGATGCTCAGGATGGTCTTTAACTGATCTTCAGGATGCTCTAGATGATATGAAAAAACAGCCAAATTTCTAAGCGTGCAGCAGCTTTAAAATACCATATACTACGGCGAACGTTGGAAAATCACATAAAATCTTAAAGCGTGGTTAAGAGGATGAGTAGGAAAGCTGTTTTTACCGACACACAGGAAAAGGAATTGGTAGAGAGAATTTAGAAGTTTTCAAATATTACCTTTGCCTGAGACCTTTAACACCAAAGTAAAACGTAAAAAAATACTTATTTTGTGGAAAAAACAACATAAAAATCCTTTTAGTGACATAAGGTCCAAGTACTAAGATTGAAAAAATTACTGATTATTAACATTTTGTGATTTTCTTTACTAGAGTTGATAAAAATCTGCACACAACTACAATTTGTTTCATTTATACTAAAAAATAAATTAGTTATAACTTATATTCATTTCCTAATACTTTATAAGGGCCACGACACTACTTCATATGAATTTCCGTTTTATTAAGCGAAAGCCACGAATTTTATAGTAATTCAAAGCCATTGCTTTATACAGGTATGATTTTTCTGGTACATAACGCCTAAAATTGTGCAGTTCAATTATGGACCTTATTTAGAGCCCTAGTGCCATACAGGGACCATCATCATCATCATTACAGCCCTTAACAAGTCCACTGCTGAACATAGGCCTCCCCCAAGGAATGCCACAAAGCACGGTCCTGAGCCACCTGCATCCATCGACTTCCTGCATGTCTTACCAAGTCGTCACTCCATCTTGTGGAGGGACGCCCTACACTTCGCCTACCGGTACGAGGCTGCCACTCGAGAACCTTTCTTCCCCATCGGTTGTCGGTTCTTCGAGCTATATGGCCGACCCACTGCCACTTCAGCTTACTAATCCGTTGGGCTATGTCGGTTACTCTGGTTCTACTGCGGATATCCTTATTCCTAAGTTTATCACGCAGAGAAACTCCGAGCATAGCCCTCTCCATAGCTGGCTGAGCGACCTTGAGCTTCCTCATACGGCCAGCAGTGAAGGACCACGTCTCAGTTCCGTAAGTCATCACTGGCAACACGCACTGGTTGTACAATTTTGTTTTAAGGTTTTGAGGTATTTCTGACGAGAAGATGTGTCGTAGCTTCCCGAACGCTGCCCAGCCGAGTTGAATCCGTCAATTGACCTCTCGGTCGAAGTTGGACTTACCTAGTCGGACTATTTGTCCCAGGTAAACATACTCGTCAACAACTTCGAGCTTAGTGCTCCCAACAACTACCGGCATAGGTGTGACATGGACATTAAACATAATCTTTGTTTTGTCCATGTTCATCTTAAGACCTATCCGTTGGGAGACACTATTGAGGTCATTGAGCATAGTGCTTAGCTCCTCCAGCGATTCTGCCATGAGGACTATATCGTCGGCAAATCGAAGGTGAGTGATGTACTCGCCATTGATGTTAATTCCGTATCCTTTCCAGTCCAGAAGCTTGAAAACGTCTTCCAATGCAGCGGTGAAGAGTTTCGGGGATATAACGTCACCCTGTCTTACACCTCTCTGCAATTGGATAGGTTTCGTACTCTGGTTCTGTACTCGGATAGCCATCGTAGCTCTACTGTACAAACACTTCAGCACTTCGATATACCGACAGTCAACTTGGCACCGCTGAAGGGACTGCAGCACCGCCCAAATTTCGACGGAATCAAAGGCTTTCTCATAGTCCACATACGCCAGACATAGTGGCAAATTGTACTCTTCGGACTTCTGTACAATTTGCCGAAGGGTATGTATGTGGTCTATGGTGCTAAAGCCCTTTCGGAAACCGGCTTGTTCGGGAGGCTGGAAGTCGTCAAGTGTGCGCGCGAGACAATTCGTAATGACTCTCGAAAACAGCACATAGACGCGGCTCAGAAGGGAAATCGGTCTGTAGTTCTTCAAGAGAGCGTTGTCACCTTTCTTGAAGAACAAGACCACCGCACTTTTGCTCCACGCCTCCGGTGTAATGCCACCATGGAGGACGGAGTTAAAGAGCTTCTGAAGGACTTCAAGTACCGGTCTTCCACCCGCTTTCAGAAGCTCCGCTGTAATTCCATCCTCGCCTGGGGCCTTGCCGTTTTTAAGGTGCTGGAGAGCCATTCTAATCTCGCTCAGACTGACGTCCGGGATATCTTCGGAATAGTGTCGAATAAGACTCGCTCTTGGATCGTTACTCACACTTGCGTGTGGCTCCAACGATGACGTGTACAGCTGCCCATAGAACCTCTCAATCTCACTCAAAATCTCAGGTGCCCCGGAAACGATGCTGCCACATTCGGTCTTCAGCTTTGAAAGTTGGCTCTTTCTGGCAGACAGATCTCTGGCAAAGACTTTGGAGCCTTGGTTCCGCTCGATCGCTTCTTCAATACGAGCTGTATTGAAGTTGCGCAAGTCTCGCCGCATGAATTTGGAGATCTGTCTGTTCAGTTGCCTGTATGCTGTCAAATCTGTTGAAGAATGTAGCCTCATCTCCCGTCTAACAGCCATGAGATTAAGAGTGTGATCGGAGAGTTTTTGTGTTCTTCTGCGGTGGGTCTTGCAGAACTTAGCTCCGACCGCATGGACAGTTTCCACGAGCTTGTCATTCATATCGTCCACTTCATTGCAGTCTTCTAGGCACTGAAAACGGTTTTGTAACTCGAGCTGAAAGGTTTCGGGACTTTGGATTAGAGCACGAGGGGGACGGAGCGTTGACTTCATCAGACGAGACCTCTCCAACTTAACATTTAGGTTCAGTGTGCCTCTAACCATTCGGTGATCGCTGCCGGTTTTCACCCTCGCGATCACTGAGACATCACTGAACAGTTGTCGTCTGGTCGTCATAATGAAGTCAATCTCATTTTTTGTCGAACCGTCGGGGCTCGACCAGGTCCACTTCCTGTGGGGCCGCTTCTTGAAGAAAGAGTTCATCATAAAGAGTCCCTCTTTCTCCATGAAGTCGGCCAGCTGCTGGCCCCTTGGGTTCCGTTGCCCTATTCCAAATTTCCCTACTTTCAGCTCACCGTTCTCTCTTGTGCCTAGTTTTGCATTGAAGTCTCCCATTAACACCGTATATTGGGTTTTGGAGGAATGCATGGCTCTAGAGATATCCTCATACATTTCCTCCACCATTTTCCACCACACAGGGACCATAGACAAGCTTTTAAAAAAACTTATTTTGTAAGTACCTCGACCTTAGTACCTTGTTTATGTATAATATTTTTTCTTCAAATATAAACAGTTTATTTGATTATGATGTTTCACAAATTAAAAGTCTTCCCAAAATTGATTTATAAGGATTTCCAAAAACCCGACCCTCATTAGACGCAATTACCTTATATCGTTATCTAGGATAAGTGACAACTATTAGAAAAATAGTCATCCTTGTGGATATCGTAAGAGGTGTAAGAGTGAAATGTAACAGAAGATGAGCTGCAGTATCTGCCTGATAAAAAGTTAAAACAATAGACATAAAATAACAAAAGAACTATTGCGGTTGCGTGGCTATTATGGCTAAAATCTCACCTATGAGGCATTTTATGGTGACAAATACCACTAATCTTTTTCAATGCATGTTTAAGGACCTCACTTATCCTGAAAATATTTTATTCTTCAAGCCTGCTGTGATATTTACGGCAATATCCCTTTTTACAATATCACGTGTTACGTCAACCTTATATAATCAATACCTTAAATATGCCCGTGCGTCAGGCGACCATATTTGGTCATTTGTAATATTTAAGTGATCCGAAAAAGATTTTTGGGCATCTACAATAGGTGGTTACAGTCTGCTGTTAAATAAGACCAACTCGACTAACAAAAAAGTCAGATGGTATAGCGTCAGCACTACGTACAGCAAAGCTCGTGTTACGATTGTGTAATACGAAGTGCTTCCGATACATAAATCCGATACCGTCACCGTTACAGCCTATCACATTCCACTGCTGAACATAGGCCTACCCCACAGATTGCCTCATATATGCCACAGTTGTCACGCTTGGCAGGCGGGTTGGCATCGACAGTTTATTTTTATTTTTAGTTGTTACTAGCTGTTCCCCGCATGTAATTTTGTGGTTTTAATTGTATTGCTCAGAACCCTAATGCTTTTTCTCAAATATAAGTAGCCTAATTTACTCCTTAGAACATAAGCTATCTGCCAGTGACAGTCGTCCGTTGAACGTCGAAATCGGTACAGCCGTTTCGGAGATTAGTCGGAACAAACAGACAGACAGGCAAAAATATTAAAAATTGTTTTTTGTTATAACTACCGTACATACATATTATGCATTTAGTAAAAAGCTGTTATTTTAAAATTACAAATAGACACTTCAATTTTATTTATATGTATAGATTAGGCAAACACTGCTGTCCATCTCCTGGTTAGTTTTCCTCTGTAGTGGAAATTCTTACACCGCTATTACATGGTTAAGATATAAACAAGTGATCAATTGAAAGTTTTGTATTTTTTTTAAAGAATTGACCGTTTGAAAAAAAAGAAGTTTAATTTCTTTTTTGAAATAATGTTTCAACTTATATAGATCTGAGAAAGGGTGTTGTTTTATATTAACTCTGTTGTAGCATGAAAATAATGGAAACTGAATTATTTTATTCGGGAACATTGTTTGCGGGGAACAGCAGAAAGAGCATTTGAAAAATTTTGAACGCGAGCAAAGTTCCTTGAGACTTCCATAATTTCAAAAACTTTATTCTGTTAAATGCATTCTAAAACGGGTTATTTTTGTATTTTAGCCTGTCGTGATGTTTTTATTTATACAATATTTAGCGTAGTCCTTGTAAACTTAGAACAGTCATTTTTATATTTACAAGCTCATTGTTTAAAAGAAACGGTACCGTCCCACTAATATTTCTTTTGTGTTTTAGAGGCGTAAATAAATATATTTTTATATATTTGAACTAAGATGGAATGCATCATCTATACTTATATAATAAAGCGGAAGAGTTTTTTGTTTTTTTGTTAGCGCTAATCTCTGGAACTACCAGTCCGATCTGAAAAATTCTTTTTGCATATTATAGCCAGATTCATGTGGAATAGTAGTAGCGTAAAGCTATATTACTCAGATAGCCTTAAATATGGATATTTGTTAAGCAACTCAGAAGTAAAATCACTTCCGAAATGATTTATCCGCGTACGTTGATGTTATCGTTAGGGATACGTAAATACAATGTTCTAGAAAAATATAGACCTTTACTCCGTCTAAAAAAAAGTCAGCGATACTATATGTGTATTTCTTATACATAAGCCATAATTTGGTATTTTGTGACAAAAAATATTAAAAACTTAAAAGTGATTTATGAGCGTTATTATTAGGCATGGCCTATTTATCCTTACGAACGAAAGTTACTTCATCATCAAGACAATTTTATGAAAATAAACATTGTTCATTTGTCGTGAAGCGACAATAAAAAAAAAGAACCTAACCGAACAACAACGAAACAACAAAAATAGAACAAGAAAATAATATATTTAAAATTTAAAAAAGATATTTACAATTTTATATAAAAAATTAAGTATGATGATGGTGATGGGTGACGTGAATTAAAATTAAATAGAAAATAAAGATAGATGAATATTGAAGCGGAGCCTGAAGGTCAAAGTGGTACACGCTGTGCTTGGAGTAGGAGTAGGCACACGCTGAGCTTGGAGTCTCGCAGCGCCTGGAGCAAGCACGCACAGTGGCTAAAGATAGCACAGGCACTAGTAGGTGGAGGCGCAGGCGACGACTCCAGATGAAGGCAAAGGCTTGCAGGATCCCGGAGTAGTGCGGCCCCGCACTTGGAGTAGGCTAGGCGACGACTTCGGGTGAAGACAGAGGCTTGCAGGATCCCGGAGCAGTGCGGCCCCGTGCTTGGAGTAGGCTACGCCGACGACTTCAGGTGAAGACAGAGGCTTGCAGGATCCCGGAGCAGTGCGGCCCCGTGCTTGGAGTAGGCTACGTCGACGTTTTCAGGTGAAGACAGAGGCGTGCAGGATCCCGGAGCAGTGTGGCCCCGTGCTTGGAGTAGGCTACGTCGACGACTTCAGGTGAAGACAGAGGCTTGCAGGATCCCGGAGCAGTGTGGCCCCGCACTTGGAGTAGACTAGGCGACGACTTCAGGTGAAGATCGAGGCTTGCAGGATCCCGGGGCAGTGCGGCCCCGGGATAAGGCCTTTAGGAGATACCTCAAGTTTGGAAGCTGAAGCGAGACTGTCTGTATTGACCGATGATTCGGCTTTTATACCTTTTTAGAGAGAACGGAAAATTATTTAAATTAAAAGCAAATTTTTGTAAATGGCCCAGAGCAAAAGAGTATTTATGTGGAAATATTGAAATAAAAACATCAGACCGGTAACGAATTTGAATAAAAATTGCCATGACAACCAAATAAATAACGATGTCAAAACATGTAAATTTTTGGTTTCAGGCTCATAATTGAAAAACGGCAAGATTTAAGTAAGAAATTAGATATTATTGATATAGGAAAAAAGGTAGAGCCACGCGGCAACTTTTGCTGTCGCACGGATGGGCCGGCTCGAACCGGGGTGGTACCACGACCTCACAGAATACCAGCGTGAAGTAGAGGTTTACCTCTGCGTTTCGCTTGGTGAGTGCAGGTGGCCGGAGGCCCTTTTTACTGGAAATGAGGCATTCCATCTTAGTCCTCATGGGTGACAACGCATCTACATTTTGATTTGTAATCTATTACAATACCTCTAGGTTAGATGTAGATGTCTATGGGCCGCAGCAACCACTTACCATCAGGTGGACTGTGTGCTCGTTTGTCACCCTTATCCTATAAAAAAAAAAAAAAAAGGTAGCGCAACAGCGCGCACGATACCCGAAATTGCAGAGTTACTGAGAACTAAATAAAAGATCGAAAAAGGTAGACTCCGTTGACAGCGTGAAAATACGAAGTGAAAATGATTTGTTATGGTCTAAAAATGTTACAGGATCCTATGGAAATAAAGGTGATGCAAAAATATGAATGCAGAAAATCAAAAACAGAATGGAAAAATAGATGTAAAATGATATGTAAGTAGCATAACACTACACATTATACCATATTATTTGGACGGATAGTTTAAGAGATAATGTAAAATTAAAATAATTTAATACTTGGCTGGGCGCGCGAACAACGCTTAAGCCCTAGCCGTTATAAAATGCTTGAACAAGGTCATATCGCGCAACTCGGACACGTGATAACGCGGGTGAAACCGTGGGGCACAGCTAGTTTCCAATAAAAAGGATCTCCAGTTCTCTCTACTCACCATACAAAACACAACAGCATTAATTTTTTTACGCTGGTATTCTGTGACAGGTTAGTTCTTCCTCGGTGGAACCGACTCTTTTAAACAGCTTCAGCTGATATAATCAGTTACTTTGGTATTGAGCCGTAACCTTGTTCAAGTTTTTGTTATTGTAGCTGAATGACAATGCAAAAATAATATTGCTTGTATCCAGCGATTTTTCGCGAGTCGCCTTATGTGGCTCCAACAGAATATCAGAGCTCTGTGGCTGTATCGTTATGCTGAGTATGTAGCCTTTTTATTGTGGGAATTCAGTGGAAACATTGTTTTTAAAAGTTATTATTTTGTTATATATTTTTATTTTAAATATTAAAAATTGAATCAACGAATAAACATGTCAATCCTTTCTTCCTTTCTTTCTTTCTTTCTTAAAATAATGCATTCAAAACATGAATGCTCACATTAAATCTCCACTGCTTAACATGGGCAGGCTAATTCACGACCCATTTCATCGTCAATACAGCCCTTCACAAGTCCACTGCTGAGCATAGGCCTTCCCCAAGGAATGCCACAAAGAACGGTCTTGAGCCACCTGTATCTATCGACTTCCAGCATGCCTTACCAGGTTGTCACTCCATCTAGAGGGGAGACATCCTACACTTCATCTACCGGTACGAGGCTACCACACGAGAACTTTTCTTTTATAGGATAAGGGTGACAAACGAGCACACAGTCCATCTGATTGTAAGTGGTTTCTGTGGCCCAATGACATCTACATCTATCCTCTATTACATATCAAAATGCAGATGCGTTATCACCCGTGAGGACTAAGATGGAATGCCTCATTTCCAGTAAAAAAGGTCTCCGGCCACCTGCACTCACCAAGCGAAACGCAGAGGTAAACCTCTACTTCACGTTGGTATTCTGTGAGGTCGTCGTACCACCCCGACCGGCCCATCCGTGCGACAGCAAAAGCTGCAGCGTGGCTCTACCACTGTCTTCCGCATTGGTTGTCGATTAATATAATAGACGTGAACTCTTTTAAGGCACATTAATTCACAGACTACTATTTACAAGATAAAATTATTTAAAACGCAGAAACATTACTAAATTTACTAAACTTCGTTTTTTAACTTTACTATTAATATTTTTCAAAAAAACCCAGAGTTCAATAAACTGTATCGTAACGAGTCATAAATTTCGTCCAACTGCACTCAGCTCTGTCGAAGCAGCTCGAGTGTCCGAATGGATGGTTCCGATGGACAAATGATGCGCACTTTAACAAATAGAGCATTTTCTTTTGGAACCATTTCGGAACGGTCAAGCGACGGACAATCGGATTCATCACGACACAAACTGCACACGGCAGGAAATTGTCAGACGATTGTTATATTGCGAATGTTGTTCAAACAGACAAATGTTTTCAAACGTTGTTTACTCCAGCGCTTTAGTTTATTGTGAAGAAAAACATAATTATGTAAGAGTTTAAAAAATCTTAACACATATTGTCATGAACTGTGATGCTCCTGATAATTATTTCCTTTTATCCTGGTGATCCTGTTGAAAATACTAGGAGAAAGTTATTAAATAAATGTATTTTCATCAGTCCTGATCACGAGTGTATGGATGTAGATATAATAGATTAAGAAAGATTGCCTCATTTCCAGTAAAATACATACTATATAATTAAACGTGGTAGAGCCATGCTGCAGCTATATTAGTAGTATAGTTGTAGTACGAATGGGTCGGCTCGACCGGGGAAGGACCACGCTAGTGATAGGGAAATATTAAGGTTGGTGAAACTGTATTTGCTCTGTCCTGAATGTATAGTACGTTACGTTACCTTACCCCTTATAATAATTAATTGCAATAGCAAGAAAGCAACTTGAACATCCGCTGTCACACTTTTATTATTTTGAACAATTAACCTCCATAGTAATTTCTAATACGAATAATATTCTTTTGTTAAAATAATTTTGAATATTTTCTAACAATATATTTCATATTTTTCGACGTAACTTAATAAACTTTATCCGTCAAATTTCATTTTATTTCCTAACCGTGTAGTGGCGGTGTAAGAATATCCACTACCCCATAATCGCCCCGTGGGTGTCGTAGGAGGCAACAGAGGGCATATTAACCAGGAAATGGACAGCAAACAACACAAAATAATAAGATACTGCGGTTGCCAACTCGCCTGCCAAGCGCAGCTTCTATGGCAAAATTCCTTCTATGATGTCTACGGGGGAGGCCAGGGTTTATCAGTGTACTTTTTTTTATAGGATAAGGGTGACAAACGAGCAAACAGTCCACCTGATTGTAACTGGTTGCAGCGGCCCATAGACATCTACATCTATCCTCTATTACAAATCAAAATGCAGATGCGTTGTCACCCGTGAGGACTAAGATGGAATGCCTTATTTCTAGCAAAAAGGGCCTCCGGCCACCTGCACCCACCAAGCGAAACGCAGAGGTAAACCTCTACTTCACGCTGGTATTCTATGAGGAGGTTTTCTATGTTGTAATGGATGGATGGAATGTCATTTTTTAAATCTACTACCATGCTTTCTAAAACACATTTTCATTGAAATGTTACGTACTAGGATTTACACTCTGTTCATTCCAGCGTTTTATTTTACTATTAATAGTAATTTAAATTCTTTCTTTTGTTCGTTTCAATTTTTTCTATACGCAGTAGAGCCAAGGTGCATCTGTAATATGGCTACAGTACAAATAGATTGGCTGAACTGGATTAAGCACCACGTTTTCACAGAGTACCATCGTAAACTAGCAGCATAATAGCGCTGTTTCGTATGGCAACTGAAAACGCTTTTTACTTGCAACGAGCCAACTATCTTATTTCTCGGGGGTGGGATAGATATATAAGAGTCCAAAGACCATAGCATTCACTTACCTTTAGGTGAATTGTGTGCTCGTTTATCAAACTTAATTCTATTAAAAAAAAATTAAGAACGTAAATAACGAGAAGTTAGATCTTTACAACATTGGACGTAATTATCTAAATAACTAATCAACATTTTGTAGAAAAAATTAATTTATAAAAAAATATAAAAGTGAAAGGTTGACATAACTTAATAGCTAATGGTTTACCCTGAAGGGATTTTATCCAATCACTATTCAATCACAGCAAGCCTCAGAAAGTAATTGAATAAAATGACGTCGACGCGCGTGTCATATTACGTATTTTTATTGTATGATATTTTACCACAGACGTTCAAATATTATATACGAGATTTAAATCTCTTTAGATTTAACACTCAATTTTAATAACGCCCCTGTTGATTCTTACAAAATATCTGAAAGAAGTAACGCGCTTTTTTAACCCCTGACGCAAACAGAGGGGTATTATATTATGTTACCTCGTGTGTATCTATGTACCTGTGTACTCGTATCTATGTATATATGTGTATGTCTGTGGCATCGTATCTCCCAAACGGATGAAACGATTTTTATATAGTTTCTTTTTTGTGAAAATAATCTTGATCGAGAGTGTTTCTAGCTGTGATTCAAGAAAATATTTTGAACCGTTTCAAGATCGTCAGCTTTATTGGTTCGGGCCTTTTTTATTTCTAATTTAAGTTATCAATTGATCAAAATTATACGGAAAATTTAATCATCATTACAGACCATCACAAGTCCACTGTTGGACATTTTAAGGAATACTACAAAGTAAGGCTATGTACACCTGCATCATCGACTTCTTGCTTCTCTTAGCAGCTTAATGTTCTCGAGTGGCGACTAGTGACGGTAAGCATAATGTAGCGGCCCCCCGTTAGATTGAAAAATTGAATAAAAACATTAAAATATTAATTTTATTTGTATAATTTCTATTTGATATATTTTTCTTAACTTTAGTATAAATAATTTTCATTATTTGAATACTTAGCTTGATCTGTTTGTAAGCATGAATTACAATAATTTTCGGATTTTATAATTTACTACCTGTTCCCCGCGACTTCGCTCGCGGGGAACAGGACCCTAATTCTTTTTCTAAAATTAAAGCAGCCTAAGTTACTCCTTGTGAAATCAGCTATCTGCCATTGAAAGTCCCGTCAAAATCGGTCTAGCCGTTTCGGAGCTTACCCGGAACAAACAGACAGACAGACAAAAAATTTAAAAATTGTATTTTAGTTATAGGTGTCGTATTTACTTTCATATGCATTTAGTAAAAAACTGTAATTTTGACGTTACAAACAGACACTCCAATTTTATTTATTTGTATAGACTAGCTTTTATCCGCAACTCCTCTCGCGTTTAATAAAAAAACAAATAATTTTTATTACCCCATGGATAAAAAATACTGTAATTTAGGTGCATAATACGTTAAAACTGTTTATACAAATAATATAGCATATGTCCTATTCTGGTCTATTATCTATAATATTAGTTTACGTGGTTGAGCCACAAACATCCGAAGATCCAAATAAATGTTTACATTTATAATATTAGTAGTATCAGTAGGATATTACACCCACATCCGGACGCCTTAACGATCTGAAATTTTGTAGACTTATTAAGAACCGATGACAATACAATACGTCATTTCATACGTTGTAGAGCCATGCTGTCGGTCGGCTCGACCGCGGAAGGACCACGCTCTCACAAAAATACCAGCGTAAACTAGCAGCTTAATGCTGCTGTGTTTCGTGTGGTGAGTGTAGAGAACCGGAGCTCCTTTTTACTGGAAACGAGGCATTCCATCTTAGTCCACACGGGTGACAACACATCCGCATTTTGATTCGTAGATAGTATATTCGAAGATAGATGTAGATGTATATGGGCCACGGCAACCACTTACCATGAGGTGGACTGTGTGCTCGTTTGTCACCCTTATTTTATAAAAAATAAATTTTATGACAATTGCCTAGCATTTTTTTAAGATCGTCACATCACATGACCAATGCGCGCTGTTTAAGTTGTTTAAACCTTAATATTATTAAATGCATTTTTTCTTTAATTTTTAACTTTTTTATTTAGAAGTTATATTTTTAACATAATATTTTCGAGGTTGCTCACGAAATTATCTTCGGTTTTTATTTAAAATGTAATGACGACCCTTTCATTCATATTTTTTGTTGATTTGTCATCAAGTAAGAGTGGTTGCGCTCCTATGTTCCGATCTGAAGGAAAATAAAGAGCCAGTTTTATTACAGACTGTGAGACATTCTACTTTAGTCTTCAGAGATGATGACGCATCTTTGTTTGAAGTTGAATGTAGATATGCATGGATCACAGTAGCCACTTACACGTAGGTGAACTGTAAGTTGTTTGGTTTTTTCCTTTTATCTATATTAGTAGTTGTTACGGCCTGCAACTGTTTATCCCAGGAGTAGGGTCCTCCGCGGCCCATAGACGAAGATCCTACAAGCAGGTGCAGGTCGGGCGTCCTAACGCCAAGGTGGAAAGTTTCTAATTACAATAAACAATCAGGGGAGAGCGTTCTATTCTAATAAAGGGAGCTTACTTACCTCTATCCAAGGAGACTGGTCCCTCAGGATTCGGTCAGGTCGCATGTGGATATATAGTGCTAGGAAAGTAAGGGTCAGTGATGTGTATCTGGGTGTGGCTGATAGTGTTATTGACCTTATTAGACCGTTACCGTCTGCAACAGTTCGGACCTCCGGACCGCTCCCACTGCTCTCCGTCTACAGTCACTTTCTTCGTTTCTACGATGACAGTCCCTTCACTCTGTCGTATGATTAACTACCTTACAGAAGCCACTAACTCTCGTTTGTTATAAAGCTTAACACGCGAGACCGGATCAACGGTCACTACCGTTTGCGTGGCCACAGTTATTTCTAGAATATCAAATACCGCACTAGTAACTAATACAGTCGAATCCACTTATACGGACTCAGCGTTAAACCTAAAGTCCCGGGTGAAGCTCTCAGCAAGGAATAAGCGCTACAATTCCCACTCAGTATATTTACTATACGCGCCTACCATTACGAGTTCCCGACAAAATGGACCGCGTGCTATCTATCGCAGCGATGAATTTGGACTCTAAATTTTTCTAGCGCGTTCTCGACACCCACTGTTCAAAACGCTCGGCCGAACTTTATCCCGTATCGCGCCGAGCCGAGTGCCATTTAGCGTCGATGCTTGACACTAGCGCTTTGCGCGAACAGTAGTATAGTTGTAGCACAAATGGGTCGGCTAGACCGAGGAAGGACCACGCTCTCACAGAATACCAGCGTAAAACAGCAACTTAACCCTGCTTTATTTCGTATGGTGAGTGTAGAGAATCGGAGACCCTTTTTACTGGAAATGAGACATTCCATCTTAGTCCTCACGGGTGACAACGCATCTGCATTGTAATAGAGGATAGATGTACCAACTTACCTATACCTACTAACCAAACAACCTAACCACTTAACATCAGGTGGACTGTGTTTTGTTTGTCACCATTA
Organism: Parnassius glacialis; assembly: GCA_033319125.1. Lineage (NCBI taxonomy): Eukaryota > Metazoa > Arthropoda > Insecta > Lepidoptera > Papilionidae > Parnassius > Parnassius glacialis. The sequence continues at coordinate 56,546,504 of JAVANC010000005.1, forward strand.
TCCTATTAAAAACCTACCCAGACGGAACGGGTGGACGGACGGACTCCTAGAAAAAATTACTCATTTAGTAAAAACATTACCATTTAGCATATATATTCCACTGAGGAACATAGGACTCTCCCATAGGAACTGCTTCATAGGAAGGTTTTTTCCGTAGTTGCTACGCTAGCAGGTGGGCTGGCAGCCGCAGATTTCTGTTATTCTGAGTTGTTATCAGGAAGATACTGCTGCCCATGCACTGCTTAAGTTTCCACACCTACGGGACGACAAGGCGCAGGGGATATTTTTACCTCTAATTTTGTTGATTTGTAATACCTAATAATAGTCACATCTGTCACCCGATCCAATATAAATAAATGTGTAAATCGAGAGAAACCGTATTAAAGGAGTTTAATTTGTAGAGTTGTATTCGATTGACTTACAGACAATTGAGTCCTGCAATATAGAGAATTTTAATTAACGTCCAATTGCACAAAACTTTTTCAGTCGATTCCGAGTTAAGCGCTGGACAAACAATGTGTCGTTGAACAAATAAAGTCTTTGAACGCTTTGAGCATCAATATTCTAGTGGGGTTCCAAGAAATTAGTCGAATTATATGCCAAAAGTCTTCAGTTTTATAGTTAGCGTTTAAAAAAGTTAAATACGAGGCCACGAGAAAAGTAAATCAAATATAGGAGGCATAGAATAGAATACAATACAATAATCTGGGCATCAATGTTATTCAAGTATTTTAGGATTTGTTTGCTCACTAAGTGTTTTTTATAGGATAATGGTGACAAACGAGCACACAGTCCACCTGATGGTAAGTGGTTGCTGTGGCCCATAGACATCTACATCTATCTTCGATTACGAATCAAAATGCAAATGCGTTGTCTCCCATGAGGACCGAGATGGAATGTCTCGTTTCCAGTAAAAACGGTCTTTTATATTGGCGCTCCGATTCTTTACACTCACCATACGAAACACAGCAGCATTAAGCTGCTATTTTACGCTGCTATTCTGTGAGAGTGTGGTTCTACACCGGTTCTGTACCGGTTGAGCAGACCCTTTCATGCTGCAACTACAATATAGGTGCAGCATGGCTCTACCAGGATTTCTTATAACAATTGTGACACCTGACGGCACTAACGGGATGATAAAAACTATGCTGCACGGCTAGAATGAGCTGGGGACAAAAAATTTATCCTCCGATTATATTCACTGACAAGAGATAAAATTATCTTGCCCTTATGCCAAAGCACGGCAACGGAGCGAAGTATATCCCCGTTTGACATAACGAGAGAACATATATCACCCGTCCGTAGCATGGAACCAAATGAAAGATAGAAAACCGGCCAAGTGCGAGTCGGACTCGCGCACCGAGGGTTCCGAACAAATCCGTAGGTATATAAGTTTAAAATTAATAAAAATATTTTTATTATATGGTGTAAATAAAAATGTATGCTTCTCGCAATTTTTTTTTTCCTTTATCTGTGCTATGATACGTTGCTTCGTACAAAATTTTAAGATTCTGAGTTCACGGAAAGTACCCTGTACGTTTTGATTCCCTTGCGAGTGCGAAGATTTGCAGCAAACGGCTGTATATTTTGATTGTGTTGGCTTTTCAAGAGACAGTAGACTTGACTATTTAATATGAATTTCAGCTTGATACCCCCACGCGTTCCTGAGAAAAAGGACCTTGACAGACAGACGGACAATAAAGTGATCCTTTAAAGTTCCGTTTTTTTCCTTTTTGAGGTACGGAACCCTAAAAATTATACTTTTTTGACATTTGAAAGGGACAATTTTATCCTAGTTCATTGGACGTGGGTTTAAGTTTATATTCATACAAAAAATCTATCAAGTCTAAGTCTATCACCCATTTAATCTATTGTGGATATTATATCCACCGGTGTGCCTAAAACTAATCGAGGGGATAAACATTTTCTATTATTAACAGCTATTAAACAGCTGCTATTTTACGCTGGTATCCTGTGAGAGCGTGGTCCTTCCCCGGTCGAGCCGACCCATTCGTGCAAATATAGCTGCAGCATGGCTCTACCACGTATAAAAGTAGTGTATAATTAAGTCTTAATATGAATCACAAATGGTATTATTTAGTAAAGTTTTACAGGCGTTATAAGAATAAATCAGAGACAAAGAACAACTAATTAACAAATAATATTAATAACATAATTAACATAATATTATAATTTTACTAAATAAAATAAAATTTCTTTGTAAAGGTAGCTTGGAACGATGGTAAGTGTAGCTTGCGCTCATATTGTATGTTAATTTTTGTGATTTGCATTATCTTTGGTGAATAGATAAATATAGTTTTGTATATTGTATTTCTCTGTCTTCCTCTCTCCCTCCCTCTCTCTCCTTCTCTTCATTCCTGTTAATAGCACAATATTGATATTAGTATTAGATGTCGTACGGATTGAGTCAAACCCACAGAAGGATTAACTTTGCTAATGTTCCCCAATGAATGGTACATCCGTACAGCTGCTTTTGTAGAAATTGTAGTGTGGGTTATAGTAATCCATTTAGATGTCCAAATAGCTTCTATCTTAGTCCTCACGGGTGACAACGCATCTGCATTTTAATTCGCAAACGAAGATAGATGCAGATGTCTATGGGCCACAGCAACCACTTACCATCAGGTGAACTGTGTGCTCGTTTGTCACCCTTATTCTATAAAAAAAAACATAGACGAACGAAATGCAGGCATGAAAAATTATTCCTTTATGATGTTAGTCCCAAATAATAACTATAAAGCACATTATGCGCTGTATTGTAAAATCTTTAGTATAACTCATAGCGGCCAAAAATGCCACAAAAACCTTTTTTTGTCGATTTGTTGATCTGAGGGCACGACAGTGTCCCCGCCAAGTCGAACAAAAAAGCGGCACGGCCGTACTACCCTTTTCTCAAAGCAGTTCAGGCCATTTTCGAACCCCTATAACTTCGTTGTGGATGAAACTAGAAGTCAGAATTCAGTAACCAAGTAGGCATTGTATAAACTCGGTTTATTTCAAATTTCATTAAATTTGAACCAGTAGTTTAAGAATTATAACTAGTCAAAATTTCATCATCATAACATCATCATAACTCTAAGGTACTTTTAGCAGACATAGAAGCTTCAAATTTGAAATACAATTATTGTTTAGTATGTTAATCTAAAATATTTTAAAAACTAAAATATTTTACAATTTCGGTCCAGATTTCGAAATACATCAACTGCATAAATAACTTTGTAATTCCATATAAATATATTTATTTATTTAATCGGAAATCCCTCGGTTAACAAAAAACAGAGTAGGTAGAAAACAATTAAGCAATAGGAAACCATTTATGGGTTATCGCAAATAGTGGTACTATATAAATAATTACAAAATATAGAATTACAAAGTTACATTTGCAGTGAGTGTACCTCTATGTATAATATATTAGAAAAATAGGTGTACATAGGTACCTAGATATAACTATCTACAAAAAGAAATGAGACGCCATCAAAAACGCAACTTGTAAAAAACACAGTCTCGCAACTCAGTTCTACCGTAAAAAGTTGTGAGATCCATGTAATTCCAAGTCGGTTAATTTAATCATTCCCTACTTAAGTCTCCTTCTATCTTAAGTTATTACGTAATTAGCTAACCTAACAACATCCTATAGTGACCATATCAATATTAAAAATCTTTTATGTTTTAAATAAATATATTGACTTATGACCCTTTTTCAGTAAAATAGGTCTCCGGTTCTCTACACTTACCATAAGAAACACTGCAGCATTAAGCTGCTATTTTACCTTGGTATTCTGTGCGAACGTGGTCCTTCCCCGGTCGAGTGGACCCCTTCGTGTTACAACTATACTATTAATATAGCTGCAGCATGGCTCAACCACGTAAACCGAAAGAACTGCTTTCATAGTATAAAAGGTAGTACTTATTCTATTATGTAAAGAGCATAAATTATAATATTTCACGTGATCGGTTGGCCATTACGGCTCGTGATGGTTGTCCATTAACTCAACATCATTACAAATTATCACATGGTCTCGTTTGGCAGCGCTTTTATTTCGATAATGCTTGCAAGTTAATGCACCGCTTGTGAAATATTTTAAAGTAACTTATTTATATAATGATTTAGGCACTGCCATTTCACTGATTTAAGAGGAATGAATATTAATAAGCACTAATAACTATCAACTTTTCACTATTAAATGATCACGCACGCACGCACACATGCACGCACGCTTGCACCCACGCACACATGCACGCACGCTTGCACCAACGCGCGCACTCACACACGCACACACGCACGCCCGCACGCACGCACTCACGCACGCACGCACGAATGCGCACACGCACACACACACACACACACACACACACACACACACACACACACACACACACACACACACACACACACACACACACGCACACACGCGCACGCTCGAGCGCACTACCGCACACTAACTTAATGCCTACCATGCCCACACTTAATACATACATTCACCGTGTAGTATGCGGCGGCGAAGAAGAGGGGTAAGAAGCAACATAGGGAAACAAACCAGGAGATGGACAGCAGCTTCTTCCTTAATAACATCTAGATAAAACATTCGGTTGACAACGCGCCTGCCAAGCGTGGCAACTATGGCAAACATTGGAATATATGAGGCAATCTGTTGGGATGGCATTCGGCTAATTGTAATTTACGGTAGTAAATGATCACTTAATAGTCGTTACTATAAGTACTTACATTTTATGAATATTTGGTGACGCAGTTGCTTAGCAATATATTGCAGCGCTAAGAGCCACAGGGCCGAATCTCACACGGAACAAGTATTTTTACGGCTTACAAATAATTGTTCCGGGTCTGGATGTTTAATCTTGTGAAATAGACTATGTGTAAATACTGCCCTCGCGATACAGGAGAAAATCGTACTGGTGGTAACGTTTAAAAAAAAAGATCTTAAATCAACTAGAATAATTTTTATAAATTTACTTTGTCCACATGAAAGACTCGAACGATAGAAAAGAAATATTTAGCTGTAAATTTTATTTTATTAACCTCAGTGCCAGATACAGTGTACATGATAACGTACTCTTAGAAACCGGAAGATGTTCAAGGGAAAACGACGCGACGTCCTATTTCCTGTAACGCGTTATTTATATTTACGCGACCAATTTCCTGTTACTATGGAAGCAAGCTGTAGCAGAGGGAATGAAAAAGGAAATATTTTTTTAAAACAACCTCATAGTAAGTCCTCTTACACACCTGGTAGAACCATGCTGTAGCCATATTAGATATAGTTGTAGCATGAATGGGCTCGACCGGGGAAGGACCAGGCTATAACAGAAAACAGCGCAAGATGGCAGCTTGTTGCTGCTGTGTTTCGTAAGGTGAGTGTATCTACACTTGCCATAAGAATAGAAAACAACCTTTTTACAAAAAACGAGGCATTCCAGCTTAGTCCTCAGGGGTGACAACGCATCTGCATTTTGATTCTTAATCGTGTAGGAGTCTATGGACGACAGTACTTACTACGAATTGGACTGTGTGCTCGTTTGTTACATAAAAAATCACATTTCGTCCCATAGCTAGCCGTAAGTGAAAGTAGCTCCCAAGACAGATGACAATCATAAAAGTAAAAAAGTCACCCGTACTTGCATAAAAATGTTATAAACTTTATTTTCATACTCACTTTCGTTCGTTGGTATCATCCTTCTTATAACATCATTTGTTGGTCGTACTACTTAGATTCACTAATATAGTTCACCCGTTCGTCCACTGTGTGTAACATTTCTATAAGTTACACTGGGGAGCGGAAGTTGTTCACAGTAATGTACACAGTGTACAGTAGTTCAGCTAATACGTCTCCGTGGCAGTGAAGCACGTACGGAGATTAAGTGCAGTCGCGTTGAAACCGCAGAGCTAGTTAGAATTGTAATTGCCGCTCGACTCACTTTACTGTACTTGTACGACTAGTATACACGAAAATACGTGGAACAGTGACAGCGTGGCTTACCATGTTATTGTTAAATATATTTGCGTTCTATACATTTACCTTTTCTTTTTTTATTTCATGTGAATATAGTGGTAATATTAAATAATTATAAGACTCTAATATATAGTATATAGTACATATATATATATATATATATATATATATATATATGTGGAAAGGTAATTGAGTATTGCACAGAGACTAATTTTGTAGTTAGGAATAATAATTAATTCGTTTACACGAATTAATTATCCAACGAGTCGAGGATAAACTAGTAATACGACAAGTTTACCGTTCCACGTCAGAGCCAAGACTGTCTTAACGGTGGCCGCTCCGTCCGTTTTATACAAGCAAAACGGGCGCCTCCGCAGGTGCAATGGTGCAGGTGTGCGGAACTCGTGTTATTTACAAGAATTCTGTCTAGCTACACCAGGGGGGGTACACTTTCATACTTTAGATAGGGATCCAATAATCTGCAAAGACACTAGTGCCATCTTATACGATATCCGCATAAACTTTCGAACATCAAATTCTAAAAGGTGCGCTAGATGGCGATTATACCAATTCTAGTTATTGGGTATAGAGTTTAATGGAATTCTCTATAGTTGTAACATAAATATAAAATGTTAATAATTATACGGGCATCCAGAAACCTCTTTAAAAATATATTGAATAAAAATATTTATTTTGTCAGTCTGAGATGCAATAAGCTTCTCGTTTTGGCAAGTGGCAACTTTATTACTTTATCACATAATGGCTACCGGCGTGTGAGCATGTCGTTGTTTTCACGAACGCTTTTGCCATTTATGTAATTTTCGGTTGTTGTTGCTATTTACAATAAGTTTGGTTGAATTGAGATTAGCCCTCATCCCGTCTTATCGTTTAGTTTTTCATGCTGGAACCACATTGTATGTACATTTATGTAGTGTTGTGCGAAATATTTAACAACAAATATTTAATTTGGTTTGGTGTTGTATTGTGCGGAATAGATGATTTTACATCTTGTTTGTTAAAATGCCGAGGACTTGTGCTATTGGATGTACATAAAACAAAGTTAAATCAATATTTCATTGGTGTTACAAATAATATACGTTTTCACGAACGCTTTTGCCATTTATGTAGTTTTAGGTTGTTGTAAATAAATGTTTAAAATAAATGTTTAAATTACTGAAATCTGTAATACATCTTTCATAAAACCCTAATACCTTAAAATATAAATATAACTGCCTATAGTATAAATAGATATATATGCATAACTACATATAACTATCTATAGCCAAAATATTGAGATTAGTTCAACGGATATGATACCAGACGGCGACACTGTGCCACTATTTGTATTGGGTGACAAAAAATCCTCGAAGATGGCTCTCTATTCCGGTATATATTACTCTACTCTATGAGCTACACCGAAGCCGCCGCACGTGCAATGGTGCTGGTGCCGTCATATATACACTATAATATAAAGTATTAATAGTGGTAGAGCCACGTTGCAGCTATATAATGGCTACAGCACAAATGAGTCGGCTCGACCGGGGTTGTACCAAGCTCTTACAGAATATTATCTACGTGGTAGAGCCATGCTGCAGCTATATTATGGTTGTAGCACGAATGGGTCGGCTTGACCGGGGAAGGACCATGCTCTCACAGAATACCAGCGTAAAATAGCAGCTTAACGCTGCTGTATTTCGTATGGTGAGTGTAGAGAACCGGAGACCCTTTTTACTGGAAATGAGGCATTCCATCTTAGTCCTCACGGGTGACAACGCATCTGCATTTTGATTCGTAATCGAAGATAGATGTAGATGTCTATGGGCCGCAGTAACCACTTACCATCAGGTGGACTGTGTGCTCGTTTGTTACCCTTATCCTATAAAAAAAATTAAAGGAAAACAATAGAATAATGCTTTGATTCGTATGGTGAGTGTAGAGAACCGGAGATCCTTCTTACTGTTTTTCCTTTCTCCTCAGCAGTGACAACACATCTTGATTCTTAGTCGATAAATCTAGATTTCTATAGGTTACAGCATCCACCTACAATCAATTGGACTGTATGCTCGTTTGTTACCTTTACTCGGCGCACAGCTAAGCAGTACATTATTTCATGCCAGCGCACTAACAACTTTACTAGGCGCAGGTTCGGCCTCAGAATACTGTTCTCATCTCTGGGCTGGCGCTCCCCAGCGCCAGCTCCTTCTACTTAACCGCATCCAGCGCAGAGTGGCTCAAATCGTCGACAACCAAGTCTTTTCCGATCAGCTCGATTCACTGGCACTCCGAAGACATGTTGCATCCCTTTTCATTTTATTTCGCGTCTACCACGGGGAGTGCTCTGAGGAATAGTTAGAATTAATCCCAGCCGCCAAATACCACCCATACCATCTGGATTCTTGGCGGTCCAACACTGTACGTTTCACTAGGAGTTTTCTTCCGCATACGACCTCTCTGTGGAATAGTTTACACCCGGCGATTTTTCTTTCAAGAAAGAAGCTTACTTAAAAGCTTAGAAAGCTCTAAAAGGCTGGTCTTTTGCCGGAAAAGCACCTGCAATTCCCCTAGTGTTGCAGTTATTCATGAGCAGCGGTAGACAGCTACCATCAGGTGAGCCGCATGCTCGTTTGCCCCCTATCCTATAAAAAAGGGTCTGTGAGATTTTTTTATAATTATTTTACTCAATTATAATTATATATATATTTTGTATCTCACTAATTATATTTGTCAGATTTTTCTTGTTTTTAGTGTTCCGTACCTCAAAAGGAAAAAAACGGAACCCTTATAGAATCACTTCGTTGTCCGTCTGTCTGTCTGTCTGTCTGTCAGGACCCTTTTTCTCAGGAACACGTGGGGGTATCAAGCTGAAATTTATTTCAAATACTCAAGTCTACTGTCCCTTGGAGCTGTGAAAAAATCAAACTTCTAAACCAACTCAATCAAAAGATACAGTCGTTTATGCCGCAAATTTTCGACATTCGCAAGAGAATCAAAACCTAGAGGGAACTTCCCGTGAACTCAGAATCCTTAAATTCGGTACGAAGCAGTGTTTTATAGTACTGATAAAGGAAAAATTGCGAAAAGCAAAAATTTTTAGTTACATTATACAATAAAAATATTTTTAATAATTTTAAACTTAAATACCTACCGATTTGTTCGGAACCCTCAGTGCGCGTGTCCGACTCGCACTTGGCCGGTTTTTTTTTGTATAATATTGTCTCGGTCTTGAACTGTTATCTGTTATATACTATACTATAACTGTTTTAAAAAATCTATAAAAATATATTTTATCTAATTTCAAAAAAGGACGAGGTTCTCAATAAATTGCATAGTAATAATTCTTTTCTTTTTTGTTGCATGTACATATGTTAAGTGATATCGTCGTCAGTTGGAAACTGATCTTCAGGAGTTTACATATAATATATAAGAGAAAAATTAATAACGTTTTAATGTTCATTTTATATAGTCGTTAATGACAGCTGTTAGCTTGAGTAAATCTGCAGTCTGTGAATAGGTACAGGATCGCTCCCGCCGTTTAATCTGATTTGATAAACCACAAATCTTCGGAATAGAACGCCGAATCTTACTAAGGATGATCCGCGAGGCTATTGAAATCAAAAAACATCCTAACTTCAATAAAGAAGATGGGTGTTAAAATCTGCTTTGGATCCTATAATTAAATATTATATAGTACTATTATTGTAATCAAATCCCGACCCCCAAACATACCACTGGAAGTCTTGTAATCGCTAAGTTCTTTCCGCCTAGATTGGACTAAAAACTAATAATTTTAAATCGAAGGTGGCCGAGATTAACTACGGTATTGGGACGTCAAACATCTTGACTCCCCTGGACCATGGGTGCTGTAAAGTAATCGAAACGTCGGGAATATAAAATAAATTAAAAAACGCGATAAAATCCGTAAAACCTAGTTTCATTCAATGTTAGCTTGAGCTTGTGAGATACCTTTTTATTTCATTTTATTAGGGGAGGTTACCGTTTAGATCACTGTATTAGATCTTACATGCTAATAAAACGCTTTCATATATAAACAGAATACATTTACAACAAATAGCTACTCAGACACTACTTACAAAATATATTGTAAGAGTATATTTAATGTTAGCAGTTAGCTGTTACGGAATAAGTCTAAATCCTTGTTTTCAGAATACTGATTGTTACCGCCACTTTTCAAATTAAAATATTCCGCATTTTTGGTCAATCTTATTGACGAATCAGATTTCCTCTATAATACCATTCATTCATTCCATTCATTCCTTCTTGCGAACGACAATCGGGTAGAAGAAAAAAAGTCTAACAAAAAACACGCCCGCACGCAGAAGCATATTGTGTCACGCTCGCTACTCGCATATCTATTTAATTATCATACGCTAAAATCACGGCCGTGAATTGTATAAATTAAGTGTAAATCGCGCAAGAAAACTAGGAGTGTACCACGCGAGTGTCAACCTCAAGTAAGAAGAGAAGCTGACGGCGTTCTCCAGGTACGTACCTTCAGTTTTATGTGTCGGTTGCAAATTTCAACGAAATCCAATTCCAACTACCTATTACAGTCCACCTTATTCCAATTTTGAACCACGCGTCACCACTTATAAATAAAACTCTTGATATAAGGTTGTTAGTTATATAATTTGGTAGAACAAGTACTTATATAATTTGTTAGTTATTTTCGTAGTTTTTAATAGGTTCTTAATAGTTACTTATATAATTTATGTTTAAAAGTTAGATTATACAAAAATAGTTAGTCCTTTAGTGTTGCTATGCCCTTGCAGGGCGTCACATGTATACCTATCAAATGTAACATCTTAAGTTTGTAATGTGGCATGCAATAAACAATTTGAATTTGTTATTTATTTTGCGTATTTTTTAATAGGGCTCTTAGTAAGATTTTTACTGAAAAGCTCCGGACAATCCACTTTTAATCCTTAGGTCTTTCTCTTTTCTTTTTAGGACTGTTCCCTTTACCTCAAAGAATTTTTTACTATTCAAACGAACCATGCTAGACTACGTTGCGTCGAGAGCACGTCTTGTCGTCTTAATTAATGGTGACTTGGAAGTGTTCCCGTCAGCGCACAGCTTGAGAGTGTAGTACAATACAATAAAGCTAGTTTCATATAAACTAAGCATATCGTGGTTATACAACATATAACAAAAACCCCGTGGTTTCCGCTACATACGGTATTAAAATCAGTATTGAAACGTATAGATATACCTTTACTTCAGAAAACTCGTACATTGTAAAAAATAACTTAACTAAAATAATTTCAGCAGGAATTAAGTTCGGTGTTGTTGAATGAATGTACAGACTTCTGTTGATCGCAAGAGGGCGGGTGTAAATGGTTGGTAAGTTGAGACACTAATAATGCATTTATTTGTAGTATGTAGAGCCATGCTGCAACTATATCATAGCTATAGCATGGATGGGTCGGCTCGTTTGAGGCATAAACACGCTCTCATAGAATACCAGCGTAAAACAGCAGTTTAATACTGCTATGTTTCGTATGGTAAGTGTAAAGAACTGGAGTTTCTATCGACTTCAGAAAAGAGACGTTACTCAATTCGACTGTATAATTTTTTAAGTATGTTACCTCATAACTTTTTACTGGGTGAACCGATTTCTATGATTCTTTTTTAATTAGAAAGCTGGTGCTTCACATGTAGTTCCATATAAATTTAATTAAGGTCTGACCAATAGTTTGAGTTATTCTTAATAATTTATATGAAGTCGGTTGTACAAAATTTTTAATTTTAAATTATACTGGAAACATTTTGATCCTTTGTCGAGCTAAAATTTCTATGGGCCACAGCATCCCTTCATCCATATATACCACTAATATATTTTTATATTTTATTTATAAAAGAATAAAAGTAGGAGCTAAACGAGAATACGGCTAACCTCGTGTACTGCCGATGTATGTGGTCACGGCTACCCATGAACATCTGTATCAACAGAACATTTGCAGGTATGCTGACGGCCTTTTAAAATAAGTAGGCTTATTTTTAAAGGTGGTCGCTATTTCGTCGAGCATGGAGAAAATTCCTGCCAGAAGCTACAATTTTTTTTTAATATATGAAAAAATAATATACAGATAAAATAATTATATATTCTATTATGCGCTTAGACCATCAAACATAACTGCTTGTAAAATATTCCTGCTAACCCATTTGTCCATTCCTTTAGAACGCTACTTTTTCAGAACGCGCGTTTTACAAAACTATGATTTTCATACACTCCAGGTAGCGGCAGTTTCCCGTACTTAATCACGCGTGGTTTGCCTTTACTCGATACTCATTTCTCTTTGAATAAAAATATAGTGGTAGAGCCACGCGGCAGATTTTGCTGTCGCACGGATGGCCCGGCTCGAAACAAGGTTGGTACCACGATCTCACAGAAAACCAGCGTGAAGTAGAGGTTTACCTCTGCGTTTCGCTTGGTGAGTGCAGGTGGCTGGAGGCCCTTTTTACTGGAAATGAGGCATTCCATCTTAGTCCTCACGGGTTACAACGCATCTACATTTTGATTTGTAATAGAGGATAGATGTAGATGTTTATGGCCCGCAGCAACCACTTACCATCAGGTGGACTGTGTGCTCGTTTGTCACCCTTTTCCTATATATATAAAAAAAAACTTACGATTGAGCGTGCAAGCTTTCCCGCGTTCAATCGCGCACACTCCGATCGCAATTGAAAGCATGTGTCGTGTAAAGGCGGCTTTCTACATCTATCTTCAATTAAGATTCAAAATGCAGATGTATTTTTACCCTTGTGGACTAAGATGGAATGGCTCATTTCCAGTAAAAAGGATCACAGCAGAATTAAGCTGCTATGCTACGCTGGTGTTTTGTGAAAGCGTGATCCTGTACCGTTCGAGCCGACCCATTCATGCTACAACCACAATATAGCTGCAGCACTTACAGCATATCATAGTAGAGAGCAGGAGACCCTTTGACCCATTCAAACAGCGATGAGGCACTGTATCTTAGGCCTCCTGTTTCACAGCGCATCTGCATTATGATTCCTTATTGATAATCGACGTATTTGTCTATGGGGCAAAATAATGACTTACTTTGGCATCAGGTAGACTATGTGCTCGTTTGTCACTCTCACTTTTATATAAGTTTGCGATATTATTTAGGCGATAATTTGCTCTAACTCCGTTTGCACACAAACCCACACAAATATAAACAGTTGTTGAGGTTTAGATTACAAAAATAAAAAACTGATTTATAATTGCCAAATACTAAATGCCTGCATGGGACAGGAATCAATAATAATCCTATAACAGTCACAAAGTAAGCGGTAACTTCCTTCCGAGCAATCAGCAATTGAAACCATTAAATCGACAAATCGTTCAACTTTAATTAAAAACATTACGTTTGATTCTAAACTAATGGGTATCGCTTATTTCCTAAGCTTTGTTTAAATAATATCATTATAAAAACTGAAAAGGCAGTGGCGCGAAATAAGGTATTTTAAACCGAGTTCAAAAACCGTGAAGGTTCTATTTTCGAACCTTTGCATTTTTTTACCACGTTCTTTCACCACCACGTCTTCTCAGGTGGAATTTAGTAATTGATTTTAAAGCAACTTCCCAATGAGCTGGTGACTTGAAATTTTGAAAATAGATCAAAATCGGATGACAAAATAAGAATGTAAAAAAAAAGACGTGGTACCTATATTAAAAAAATACATATTTTATAATATATATTTTCACTTGTTTTTATATATGTTCACCGATTTCTCGGAAAGGGCTTAACCGATTAAAATCGTTCTTGTTTCATTAAACAAGCTTTACGTCAGGGTCAGGGTGGTCCCATATAAATTTTAATAAATAAATACATCCCTTAGAGTGGAAAAATGGGGGATCAAGATTTTAATATAACTATTTAGACGAGATTCTAGTTGTCACCACTTGCAGTCGGTTTGTACTTTTTATTTGCTGACTTCCGAAAAGGAGACGGTACTCAATTCCACGCGTATGTTTTTTTTTATGTGTGTTACCTCGTAACTTTTTACTGGGTGAACTGATTTCGATGATTATTTTTTATATGAAAGCTGATACTTCTCGTGTGGTCCCATATGAATTTGATCAAGGTCAAACTAATAGTTTTTGAGTTATTTGAGTTATTCTTAATAACTTATATTGAAGTCGGCTGTAGAAAATTTTAAATATTAAATTATTAAATATCAAATTAGGTACATTCTACATTATATACACTAACTAAACCCTGCCTACGGTGGCTTTTGTTAAAATACGCAGTTTCTTGTATCGCATAATGCCTAAAGGCACTATATGCATTTACCTATTATTTTATTGACTCTAATTGTTTCTGAACATATACCCCAATAGACCTTTGAAATTTAGTAAATTTGTAAACAGTAGGACCAAAAAATATATAGGTAAATCCAATTGGGCATACCTTAAGCGCATTAAAAAAATTACGTATAACATGATTATACGGAATTATTAAAGTAGTTTAAATACATTTCGACAGCACTATCGGCTTCAACACCCTCGAAAACCATTAAACTGACACCCATGATGAAAAAATTGATACCTATTGCAGCCGCCATCTTGGATTTACATTTCGACAGCACTATCGGCTTCAACACTCTTGAAAACCATGAAAATGACACCCGAGATGAAAAAATTGGTACCAACTTCAGCCGCCATCTTGGATTTACATTTCGACAGCACTATCGGATTCAACACCCTCGAAAACCATGAAAATGACACCCAAGATGAAAAACTTGATATCTATTGCAGCCGCCACCTTAGATTTACATTTCGACAGCACTATCGGCATCAGCACCCCCGAAAACCATGAAAATGACACCAATGATGAAAAAACTTATATCTATTGCAGCCGCCATCTTGGATTTACATTTCGACAGTACTATCGGCTTCAACACCCTCGAAAACCATGAAAATGACACCCGAGATGAAAAAATTGGTACCTATTGCAGCCGCCATCTTGGATTTACATTTCGACAGCACTATCGGTATCAACACCCTCGAAAACCATGAAAATGACACCCAAGATGAAAAAATTGATATATTTTGCAGCCGCCATCTTGGATTTACATTATGACAGCACTATCGGCTTCAACACCCTCGAAAACCATGAAAATGACACCCATGATGAATAAATTGGTACCTAATTCAGCCGCCATCTTGGATTTACATTTCGACAGCACTATCAGCTTCAACACCCTCGAAAACCATGAAAATGACACCTATGATGAAAAATTTTATACCTATTGCAGCCTCGACCTTGGATTTACATTTTGACAGCACTATCGGCTTCAGTACCCTCGAAAACCATGAAAATTACACCCATGATGCAAAAATTGATACCTATTGCGGCCGCCATCTTGGATTTACATTTCGACAACCCTATAACGGTTTCGACACCCTCGAAAAGCATGAAAATGTCACCCATGACACAAAAATTATACTACTTACTTTTAGTACGTACTACTATTATTTGTTCTGTGGTTTTAAATATTGTAATAAAAAAATCTCTTATTATTATTATAATCAAGTATTTAAGAAATTTGTTTATTCGAATATTGTGTATTTGTACAGCGATCTTTTTGAGCCGCTGAAAACAACCGAAACAATATCCACTCACGACGATACGGCGACGTCGACTGAAGCCGAACTAAACTTAATACAAAGGTACTCTGTGAACTAAACTACTCTGTGGCTGTAGATCCCCATTTACAGAAACAATTTATATACGAGGCAACCAAATCAACGAAAATTTCGCCATTTTGGAGCCGAAAAAAATTAATTATAGCTAAACCAAACAAA
The DNA here is from genome assembly GCA_033319125.1 of Parnassius glacialis. Taxonomy (NCBI): domain Eukaryota; kingdom Metazoa; phylum Arthropoda; class Insecta; order Lepidoptera; family Papilionidae; genus Parnassius; species Parnassius glacialis. The sequence continues at coordinate 56,562,329 of JAVANC010000005.1, forward strand.
ATTACACTGCCATTTACATTCAGTGGCTTCCCACATGATAGATGAAGAGATTAAAAAATAGATTGAGTTAAACAATTGATATTTTCAAAAGTTATAGTGTTTACAAGCCACAGGGACTTGATAAATCCACACCATAAGCCACTAAAACCCTTTTTTTTATTTAAAAATAGCAATTAATCGATTTAAAAAAAATATAAATAAGTTCAACAATCATTTATCTTTCTAACAATGTGCTTTTTATATCATTTATATGTATAATATGATTGCTAGATACGATTTTATTCGATAAAATGTTGTAATTTTAATTTTTAGGCGATAGTAGAACATTACCTTGCGCTTTCGCCTAAGGTATGCAAAAAGCTGCTAATGCCATGTAATCGACTCCGCAGAGTCACTAATTCATAAAGACAATGTTGGTAAAATGGTACTCTTTATTACATACTAGCTGATAGCCGCGACTTCGCCCGCGTGTAATTTAGGGTTTTAAATTTTTTGCGCGGAACCGTAATTGTTTTTGTAAAATAAAAATAGCCTAAGTTACCCCTTATAACATCAGCTATCAGCCAGTGAAAGTCACGGCAAAATCTGTCCAGCCATTTTGGAGATTACCCGGAACAAACAGACAGACAAAAAATTTTAAAAATTGCATTATTGTTATAAGTACCGTATATACTTTCATATTATGCATGTAGTAAAAAGCTGTTATTTTGACATTACAAACAGACACTTCATTTTTATTTATTTGTATAGATATTGTGTTTTATGTTACACGGTCTAGTGATCGCACGCGTGACTGCTGACCATGAATTCCTAGGGTCGAATCCCGGGTCAAGCCAAAATCAGTGATTGAGTTTGTCTGTGAAGAAATTCTCAGTAGCATGGAGTGAGGAAGTTGGCGGTGTTTCACTCTCATGGCTCGGAATTCACTTAATGCCATTGGTTCTGCACCTGTTCTTTCTCCGGTGGTGTCGGATTGCCGTCTCATCGGACTCTCGGAGTCAAACACCTATGAAAGTGCACCTGCGTTCGCGCGCAGTCTCGTGTCTAAAATCCTATTCCGCGTAGATAGCTAGTCTCTATTGATACTGGCTGCTGCGGTATGACAAACATTAATATTAAAGAAAATAGTTTTTGTCTATTTTAATTTTATAATTTTGCAGTTCCATGAGCTGTGGTAGGTCCACTAACACGTAATGCATGTACGCTGTTAATAACTTTTATGTTCATGGATATAAATTGATAACGTGGTTTTCTTCTATATTGATTTTTTTTAACCTTCATTGTAGAAATTTGTTCTGTGTCATGAAACAAGTGTTTTACACTCTTAAATGCATTATGGACAAACATGTAGTCCCGGAAAATTTATCTGAAGGCCATTCAGGTACTTGTCACTATGCTAAGAAGCTGAAATTTTTACAATACACCATTTAATTTTCATCATCATCATCATCATTACAGTCCCTCACAAGACCACTGCTACACAAAGACCTCCTCCAAGTAATGTGAAAAACACGATCCTGAACCACCTTCATCCATCAACTTCCTGCATGTCTTACCAGGTCGCCACTTCATCTAGTAGGGTAAGTTAGAGGTATCTTTTTACATGGTAGAGCCATACTGCAGCTATATTGGTGGTATAGTTGTAGCACGAATGGGCTGGCTCGACTGGGGAAGGACCACGTTCTCACAGTATACCAGCGTAAAATAGTAGCTCAACGCTGCTGTGTTACGTATGGTGAATGTAGAGAATCGGATACCCTCTTTACTGGAAACGAGGCATTCCATCATAGTCCTTTGGGTAACAACGCATCTGTATTTTGATACGTAATCGAGGATAGATGTAGATGTCTATGGGTCGCAGCAATCACTTGTAATCATGCGGACTGTGTGCTGGTTTGTCACCTACATCCTAAAAAAAAAGGTGCCGCCCTACACTTACCAGTACGATGTTGCCTCTCGAGAAGCTTTCTTCCCTACCGGTTGTCGGTTCTTCGAGTTATACGGCCGCCCAATCGCCACTAATCAGTTTAATTTTCACTACCAAAAAATAAAGGTGTATATACAGTGCAGTTCACCTAATACGGTATAGTAAGGTATGTGAATCAGAAGATTTAATAAAATTAATTGGTCGGAGTTGTTTACTTTCATTTTATTTTATGGATTCGACTTAAATGGAACTACCACAAGAACTGTATTTATATTTAACTAGATTGTCATTACTATAATTACTACAATCATTCAACCAAATACTAATATATAATACAACGAAATATTATAAAATATATAATATCTACATCTTTTACTTTTTTACTCACAATATGTTTTTGTGTGGAGTGATACAGTTGTAACTGTAATTGATGTTGCACATTCGTCCACACATTACTCACTAGAGGGCGCACTGAAAATCATCTTTGTGGATAATAACACGAAATTATACAGACTGTTGTCCCTTTATGTATATCAAACCCGCACTATAAAGCTTATGATTTCATTGCTTCCATTATATTTAGAATTGAATTTTTCTTAGTTCTGTAATTATAAGTTGATTAATATTAATTTGTTATGTAATTTCTTTCTTTCTTCTTTCTTTTAATTTACCCTTCTGCGCTTACTATACTTGGGGTACTTATATTTCAAGAAAAATTTAGTAGGTATTAAAAATTTGCTACATTTTTAAAAAATATTTTTATGACAATATTTTCTATTTCAGTTTCAGATACTGAATGTACCTTTTTTTTAGGATAAAGGTGACAAACGAGCAGTCCACCTGATGGTAAGTGGTTGCTGCGGCCCATAGACATCTACATTTATCCTCTATTACAAATCAAAATGTAGATGCGTTGTCACCCGAGAAGACTAAGATGGAATGCCTCATTACCAGTAAAAAGGGCCTTCGGCCACCTGCACTCACCAAGCGAAACGCAGAGGTAAACCTCTACTTCACGCTGGTATTCTGAGAGGTCGTGGTACCACCCCGGTTCGAGCTGGCCCATCCGTGCGACAGCAAAAGCTGACGCGGGGCTCTACCACTGTTAAAACCTTAAAGCTTTTGTCAAATATGAAGTGTATTTTTGTTGTAATTTTTGCTCAATATAGCATGTTTATATTCCATCTAAACTACAACCTTCTTGAACCGGAATCCATTAGTCGCTCTATTGAATACGAGAATGATTTGGATACTGGATGCCTTTATGTTTGTGACAATGATAATGACAACGTTATAGCACGGCAATCAAGAGGACAGCGTCGTTATGGAATGCCATTTTCCTTTATCGCACTTTGCGGAATAGGATGTTTCATTGTATGCAATTGATGACTTCTACAAACCTGCAACTACCCAGCGCTAGTAGCTTCAACTCTGGAATTTGAATACCACATACCGTTACAATCTATTAAAAGTCCACTGCTGAATATAGGTCACCCTCATAGATGTGCTCATAGGGGGATATAATTAAAAAAGTAGTTTCACAGTACAAAACCCAGGTTCGATTTTTGCCAGCACCAATGAAATTGTTAGTTGATAGCGCTGATTTCTTAATTCGAAAAAAATTAAGTAAAAATGTCAAAAACAGATTACTTTTTGCTCTTCTTTTTTTTCATTATTTTGCTTTGTAGTAAAAAACAAGACAAAGATTATACTACTATTTTATTTTGAAGAGATGTTTCTTTAGTTTTTTTCAAGGATGTTTTTTCGTGTCTCTCAAATCGGGTCAATCTTTATATATGTAAATATTTATTACACCTACAATGTTCATTAATATTTATTATACAATAATGAAGTTATTTGTAATACACTTCTTTCATTGCTATGCAGACGACAGCACTGGTGATGCTTTATACACCGGCCGTGCCAATATTTCTCGGGAAAACGTCGCCGAGTACCGGAATAAACTTGTGTCTGAAGTCGAGACTTTGTTGAACAAAGTCTCAGACTGGGGGCGACTAAATCTAGTCCAGTTCAATCCCCAGAAGACACAAGTTTGCGCGTTTACCGCTAAAAAGATTCCCTTTGTCGTATCTCCTCAGTTTCAAGGCACTCCCCTAGTTGCCTCAGCCAGTATCGGAATCCTCGGTGTCGACATATCGAGTGACGTGCAGTTTCGTGGTCACTTGGAAGAGAAGGCCAAATTGGCCTCTAAAAAGCTTGGCGTGCTCAGCAGAGCGGGACAGTATTTCATGCGGGCACACCGCTTGCAACTTTACAAGGCGCAGGTTCGACCTCACATGGAATACTGTTCCCATCTCTGGGCAGGAGCCCCCCAGTGCCAGCTCCTTCCACTTGACCGCATCCAGCGCAGAGCGGTTCGAATCGTCGACGACCGAGTTCTTTTCGATCGGCTTGACTCACTGGCACTGCGTAGAGAGGTTGCATCTCTTTGCGTATTTTATCGCATCTACCACGGGGAGTGCTCTGAGGAATTGTTCGGACTAATTCCAGCCGCTCAATTTCACCATCGCACATCGCGACAGAACTTGCGATACCATCCATATCATCTAGATGATTGGCGGTCCACCACTGTGCGATTCAGAAGAAGTTTTCTCCCTCGCACAACATCCTTGTGGAATCGATTACCACCAGCGATTTTTCCGGACCGATACGACTTAGGGACCTTTAAGAAAAGAGCCTACTCCTTTTTAAAAGGCCGGCAACGCATCTGCGATTCCCCTGGTGTTGCAGTTGTTCATGGGCGGCGGTAGTCACTTACCATCAGGTGAGCCGCATGCTCGTTTGCCCCCTCTCCTATAAAAAAAAAAGTGTTACCTAATTAACCATGTTAATTCTCATATTCATAATACATCGCTACAAAACACTACACATACATAAAATAAACAAAAAAAAGTAACAATTTATTGGATTGCAGCAACGAAGATGTAACCGACTCAGCATTATGCTGCAGCAGTTTTGCTTTAGCGCTATTATTCTGTCGGCGCCAACAACAAACATACGAGCAGTCATCAGGCATAGTACTATAACATTTTTTTTTATAGAAGAGGAGGCAAAGGAGAATACGGCTCACCTGATGGTAAATTATCACCATCGCCCATGAACATCTGCAACACCAGGGTAATTGCAAATCGCACAGTAGTGGATCGCCAGCCATTGGGATGAAGAGGATACATCTAACATTATGATAAAATTATACTACTACTAGAGGTCGTAATGAATTTAACATTACACTAATATTCATATTAAATGAAATCAATAAAATACTTATTGAATCTTGCCAAATATATAATATAGACGGCTCCGTGGCGCAGTGGCTTAGCAATGAGTTGCTGCGCTGGGGGGGGCGCGGGTTCGAATCCCGCACGGAACAAGTATTTGTATGGCCTACAAATAATTATTCCGAGTCTGGATGTTTGTCCTTGTGCAATTTGTGTTTGTAAACTGCCTCCACGATACAGGAGAAAATCCTAGTGTGGGAGTGACGTTTTTGCAAATGAATAAAAAATATAAAATCCCATCATTAAAAATGACATATAAGTACTATAGACGACTTAGTATCCTATTTTACTTCGGCGTATACGGTACGCTAAGTCCATAACTGATAAGTATCTAATTATCTGGACAGTCGTAAAGTCACAAAGTTTGGCCAGCTCCGTGGCTATTATTAGGGCTACCATATCTAAATTCCGGTACACCGGGACATGTCCCAGTTTTAAACATTGTGTCCCCATGTCTCGGTCAGTAATTCAATTGTCCTGGAATATTAATCATATAGTAGTATGATTTAAAATACTATATACAGTTAGGCTCTATCTCTATAATGTATTAAATTCCGTCGTGTATTCGTAATTGTTCTACTCTTAAGAGGATTGTGAAGTGCGGATACGCGACGCGAGTAGGTATTTTCAAAAATGCTATTTGTTTCATAACGCACGTTCTGCCTCTGCCTCCCGCCGGGCTCAACACAAATACAACATATTACGCTAATTCTTACGCACACTACGATACCAACAGGAGGAGCGTTCATTCATTCATAGCCTATATTTGCGTACTTTTACGACAAGTTACATAATGAATTTGTTTGTGTTACTTTGCAATTTTATTACATTGCATAGTTTATGTGGACGTGGGGACTTACTACATATAACTTATAGAAGTGGGCTGTTATTTTTTTATGTCAGTATCTACCTATATACTATGTGAGTGGTTATAAGATGTGACATTGACATTCAATCAACTAAAATAATTTTATACATTTTAGAATAGAAGAGAAAGATTAGAGACAAAACTAAAAATATGCAATTTGCTTCGTAAATCGAAAGGACGGGCAACAGGTAAGTAGGCGTACTTACTTACTCACTTACTTTTAATAAATTATACTTACTTTGATCGCGTACCTTACCACCTTACATACTATTGTATGTACATTGGTTGACTGGTAGCAGATAGACCGAAATTTATTCCACAAAATATAGAAGTATGGGATAGCTGATGTTGATTTGACTACAAAAACGGAGGGGGTTCTATATTCGGCTGTATGTATATTTGCTTTATTTTTATATGTTGTTATATGTTCACCGATTTCTCCGGACCGATTTTGAATACTTACCTATTCTTTTTTGTTCACAGTTGGTCTCATAAAAATTTTATGGAAATCATTTCAACCAATACATATATTATGTTGTAATTGAGTTTTATTGAAATCGGTTGTACAAAATTTTTAATTTTACCACTTGTCCAGTCATAAGATTAGTCCGTTAGAAGAAGTTGTTCGTATCACTGTTACTGTGGAATTCCGATGATTCAAAGGAAAATGCTAAAATTTTCGAGATACAAAGATTTGATTAGTAAAATTTCTATACGTGGTATAGCCATGCTGCAGCTATATTAGTAGTATAGTTGTAGCACGAGTGGGTCGGCTCAATCGGGGAACGACTACGCTCTCACAGAAATTTAAACGATGAACCCAATTATACAGGTAAACTAGCTTGTCACCCACGACTTCGCCTGCATTAGTTAGCAATAAAATATAATTTAAACTATTATGCTTCTATTTATTTTTCAGTGACTCCGAGATAGACAAATAATTACCAGACAGTAATGTGCAAGGACGATGTATATATATATATATATATATATATATATATATATATATATAATATATCACACGTCTTTGACTGTCGAGCTAATTATTGAACCAGAGTTAGTCAAGATTGAGTCAGATAAGTCGTATGGGCGAAGAATTGTAGAAATAAATCATTTAGCAAATAAAAACAATATTTCGATTGCAATTCATTAATTTAACATTCTGCAAGGAATCAAGATTAGGAAACATAATCTAAAAGTTTGGGAGTGTGGACTGTTTATTGATTCCGAAGATTATTATTTAGGGACAACTCCCGATGGGTTTATTGGACTTGATTCTCTAAATGAAAATGTCTTATTTCTGTATGTTCTAATATGCTACATTTGGAGGCCATAACTAAAAATAGATCAAATTTCGTTTGATACGAGAAGGACAAAAAAAAAGAAACCATGATTACTATTATCAGGTCCAGGGATAATTACATATCACTGTTTGGCAATTTTGTGTCTTCGTAGTATGGACACAACTTTTTCATGTTTTCGTACTTAATTTAATAAACCATGATCACTTTTGGGCAACAAAAATGCAGCCAAGACTTTACTCATTTAATTTTTAATGTTTATTACCAGAAATAATTGACCCTCGAGTTCCTAGAGAAATGGCAGTTCGAGAAAGAGTGTAATTAAGTAATATGTAATATTAAACAATAATAATTTCTTCAAGTTGTTACTTTTTATTTATTTGCCTGCCCACTTTGTCCCAATGCTGGGCACAGGCCTCCTCTCATTTCTGAGAGGGTTTTAGGGCAAGGAAAGGTCCGTCGCGCTGCCCTAATGCGTGTTGGCGAACTTCACATGTCTTCGAAATATTTTTTTTCTTATTTCTCAGGCATGCAGGTTTCCTCACGATGTTTTCCTTCACCGCCGAGCACGTGGTAAATCAGCACTTAAAATTGCAATTTCATCGGTGCCGGCGGGGATCGAACCCGGGTTTCTTGCGTACCTACTGTGAAACTTATAGGGAGCGCCAACCATCTGAGCTACCACGGCTCATTTTACAAATATAACTTTTATTTTTACAACATAATCGTAAAATACTGGTATTCACACCCCACCACCCCTAACATCACTACAATATGCCCCTGCCCCCCGACCCGTATCGTGCGATAGAGAGAGTTGCAAGTCTTGAAGGCAATTGCCTACATTTTCTTTTTGAAATATTGTTTCCGGCGATAACGTTTTTACCCCCCTAAAACTTTACAAAATAAGACAATTTTGGTCTTATTCGATTCAGTACACTTTAATCTAGGCCTGTACGTTTTACTTTTTTAGTAATCAGTTTAGCTTAATTAAAAAAAAAAAAAACGCTCGAGGAAATTTTTAAGTGAAAAATATAGATATTTAGATGCTAATAACTTATATTGTATACAATATTTCTTTAAAGTAAAAACGTACGGGCCTAGTTTTTTGCCATATCTACAACATTTCCAAAAATTATTAAAATTGGACTATATTTACGAGGGGGAAAACGTTATCGCTTTTTGTATGAACATTTACAGCTTCACAATCCTCTTAAACGGCTTGACAATTTAGATGAAATTTTTATGGGATCACCTGTATGATTCTTACATTTAGTTCGACACAGTGGTTGACTCTATTGTCAATATCCAGAAATCAGGCGTGCAAAGTCGGGACGTATCGCTAGTTAACTATTTAATAAATTACGCGTTCAATAAATACAATATAATTACCAATAGGTATATTTTCATCAACATCATCATTATTATAGCCTATTACAATTCCCGCTGAACATAGGCCTCCCTGTCTCATAAGCAATAGTTGCAATAGTTGCCATGGTTGGCATGCGGGTTGGCCACCGCAATTTTTATTTTCAGAGTCAAACATACGACACGGCTCTGCGAAGAGCTCAGAACGGTTCAGAAATTAAGAGTTAAACTTCATCTTTAACGAAATTTAGCACTTCTGGTACTAAAAGTATCTTTAAATTTCTGAACCTTCGATGGTCTTATTTAACTACTTTATTGATTTAAGTTTCAATTATTGAAGATTTATTTTGGAACATTTATTTTTATTGAACCTTTATTATAAATTTTTATTAAAGTAGTAGTAAATCCAACCTAGATAAGTTTGGATTAAATTAAAGAAAATTAATTCTCTTGAATTAAAGAAAAACCAATTAAAAAATTACATTTATTAATTGGTTTTTCTTTATTATTTAATGCTGTTAATACTTTTGAACATTTGTGATGAATTTTAATTTTTAAGTAAGTTACTTATAAATATAAAAGTTAAATATAAAAATTAAAGCTAATAAAAAAACAAAACCGCTATACGAGTATTTACTATTTAACTAATTTTACTTTTTGTTTGATTATTTTATTGTATTTATTTTGTACAACATTTTTATATCTTTTTGATTTTGATGTAATATAATTGCATTACAAGTAGTTTAGTAAGGCTTAGCAAACTAAGTACATTGCTGTAACATTCGTACACAATTTATTGTTAATGAATAAATCTGTTGATTGATTATAATATTATAATTGTTAAATAAAACTACTTTTACGGATTTTATCGCGTTTACTTAACTTATTTTTCTTATTTTAATTAAATCAGTCCCCCGTGACCTTGGGTGCCGTAAAACACCTGAAACGTCGGGAATTAATAAAAATAAGTTAATTAGATGTGATAAAATCCATAAAGGTAGTTTTATTCAATGTCTAGTGTTCGCGAAAATATAAGAAATCATTATTATAATTGTTTTTAGTGATCACAAACAATTTCTACATTTATGGCAACCCTTCACAAACTTTACTGTCAGTGGAGGGAGAATTCGAGGCAGTTCAAGTTACATTGGTAATATTTTCTCCGACTTAAGGGCTTACAATTTCCGTAATATTCGTAGGAAAGCGTTGGTCTGAAAAGTCGCGGAATACAAATATGTCGATTCAGTTTCTTCATATGTATTTGCTTTTTAATCTTTTTATAATATTTCATATTTAAATAGTTTGCGTAATATAAAAAACGTACATGTAATTTATTACAGTAAAATATAAACTTTAATGTATTATATAGCACTTACTTGCGGTATTTTTCCTAGTAAGCTGCGTTTCTTTGCGGATTGGCAATACTTGCCTTTATGCTAGTATCGCCCATATATAATCTGCGAATAGTGTTCAAGGCGTGGGTGACCCTTTTTTACCGATTATTTACCGTTGCTGCCAATCGACATTTGACGCGTCAGGGAAATACTCATCGAACACATCTAAGTGGCTTCAGATTCTATCTAAATCTCTAGCTATAACAGATCCCATCCGTAGAGATCGTGATACTTAGCGATTTTAACGCCTACCACGCAGAATGGCTCGGTTCACGTTTAACCGATCATACGGGGAGATCTGTTTATGACTTTGCCTTAGTGTATAGTCTGACACAACTGCTTACTTTGCTTACGCGGATTCCAATTGTGGAGAATCATACACCATCCCTGTTGGACATTCTGCTGACCTCTCATGTGGACGAATATCAGGTTTCCGTTGATGCCCCTATCGGCCCTTCGAAACATTGTCTGATCTGGAGTGTAGCGTCACTTACGCTCCCCTCACGGTTGCGTTCTGTAGGCTGCAGCCATGTTTGGCATTACAGGTCATCGGATTGGGATGAAATACTTGAGGATGGGTTTGCTTCTCGCCGGATGATCCCAGCATTGTTGCTGAATCTGTCACTGATGTGATGCTACAGGGAATGAAACTATTTATTCCATAATCTGTGGTACCCATCGGAGGCAGATCTCAGCCTTGGTTTGGTTGCTCCTCTTAGACTGCATTTCGCAGTAAGAAAGAGTGTTATCAGACCTGGGCCGAGGCTTCGACGGCTCGGAATATAAGCACCAGCATGCTTAAAAAGAAGTATAAATACGCCTCCAGGTCCTTCAAAAGAGTTATTGCCAAAGCAAAGTCAGAGCACATAGGCAGAGTTGGCGAGAAACTAGTTCGCCTTCTTTCGGGAACCCGTGCAATCTAGTCTTTTGCCAAGGCTGTTCAAGAGAATTTCTGTAAGCCATCACGACCCTCCCTGAACAGGGAGGACGACTTACTGGCCCACGCCGCAAAAGAGAAAGCCGACCGTTTAGGCTCCCTTTTTGCGTTTTATTTGACTTGATGATGGGGGGAACACACTGCCGACCATCCCGCAGTGTGAATGCTCTATGCCTGATGTGCGATTCACACAGTGCTCAGTACGCAAAGAACTCCTCTTCCTGGACATCCACAAGTCGAGTGGGCCTGACGATATCCCGCCAATTGTTCTGAGGACGTACGCTATAGAGTTGGCACCAGTTTTAACGCATCTTTTCCGGTACTTCTACTCACTAGGCGTTGTCCCGAATTCATGGAAGACAGCTTTCGTGCACCCGATCCCTAAAAATGTAACCGATCTGATCCGTCCAACTACAAGCCTATCGCCATCACCTCCTTGCTCTCGAAAATAATGGAGTCCGTTATTTACTGTCAGCTCATGCGGTACCTTAAGGAGTACCAGCTGATTAGTGACCGCCAGTAAGGTTTCCGTCAAGGTCGTTCAGCTGGTGATCTTCAAGTTTACCTAAAACATAAATGGACGAAGGCAATCGAGTCCAAGGTGGAGGTATTGGCGGTTAGTTTGGACATAGCGAAGTCCTTCGATCGGATCTGGCACAAAGCGCTTCTTTCGAAGCTTCCTTCCTATGGATTTTCCGAGAAATTGTGCTATTAGATCACCATCACCAAAGCAGTTTTACCCTCGCTAAACAGTCCAGCTTCTCTTAACGATGGCAAAAGATTCTTCCTGTTGAGATATTCATTTCTGGAATAGTAACCTTATATATGATTTCTGATTGCATCGGCGTCAAAGGTGTCAACATCTGTCACGGGTTTAGTTCTACGTTTCTTCTTCGGAGTACGTAAAATATTATCTTCCGTGCCAGTAGAGCCGAATTTTTCTTTATTAATATTTGTTATCGTTCGTTTGCTAACTCCAAGCGCCTGAGAGACGCGTTCTTGTACTTGTTCGACAGGTAACAGGGGTCCGCCATTTTGCCGCTCCCGCTCAAAGTAACCTTGCAGCTTGATGATTAACTCACGGGCTCCACTTTTCAATGTTTGTCCACGTTTAGGCATTATTATGCACCAAAAGTAAAAAGAACGCAATACAAAACACAATCGAAGTCCGATTAACGCCGATGTCAGTTTGAAAAGCAGAAACAGTCTATTAAACGAAAGTGGGGTTATCAAATAAAAACAGATCGAAATGACTTGAAGAACGTGGTCTATACGCACGAAACGACAACAGACGACTGTTTTAGCGTCACAAAATGGTGGCCCATAACGCCATTTGGAGTTACCATTTTCAACTTAAATATAAAAATGCTACTTTCTTTCCCGCGTTCGGTTTGGTCGTAGTTTTATTTTTATATTTAATAAAAGTTATCTTATAGTCCATTATTTTCAAATTCTTAAAAAGAAAAACAAAACGTATTATTTTATAAAGTATAACTGTATAAGAACAGATTACGATACTGTTATTGCCTGTTATTGTTAGCACAGCACTACAAATATAAAGCGCTGACCTAACCTTGTAATAGCGCAGTATAGATTTAGAAAAATATTGTTTATTAAGTTATTTGACACTCAGTTTGGCACAAAATTATAACATTCATTGATTATTGATATAATAATGTTGTTTTAATGCTCATCAATTGTTAAAACGGTAAACAACCAGCAAAAATATTTTTATCGTAACTGCAACGCCATTACAAAGTTACGTCGTCAGTTCAATCGCGACGTATCAGGAACGCATTCTCTGAACGGCCGAATTATAATATGAATTTCAGCTTGATACCCCCACGCGTTCCTGAGAAAAAGGGCCTTGACAGACAGACGGACAATAAAGTGATTCTTAAAAGTTCCGTTTCTTTCCTTTTGAGGTACGGAACCCTAAAAATTATACTTTTTTGACATTTGAAAGGGACAATTTTATCCTGGTTCATTGGACGTGGGTTTAAGTTTATATTCATACAAAAAATATATCTTAGTCTAAGTCTATCTTCCATTTAATCTACTGTGGATATTATATCCACTGGTGTGCCTATGCTCAACGGGTGGATAAAACTAATCGAGGGGATAAACATTTTCTATTATTAACAGCTATTAAACAGCTGCTATTTTCCGCTGGTATCCTGTGAGAGCGTGGTCCTTCCCCGGTAGAGCCGACCCATTTGTGCAAATATAGCTGCAGCATGGCTCTACCACGTATAAAATTATTGTATAATTAAGTCTTAATATAAGTCACAAATGGTATTATTTAGTAAAGTTTTACAGGCGTTATAAAAATAAATCAGAGACAAAGATCAACTAATTAACAAATAATAATAATAATACAATTTACATAATATTATAATTTTACTAAATAAAATAAAATTTATTTGTAAAGGTAGCTTGCAACGATGGTAAGTGTAGCTTGTGCTTATATTTTGTGTTAATTTTTGTGATTTGCATTATCTTTGGTGAATAGATAAATATAGGTTTGTATATTGTATTTCTCTGTCTTCCTCTCTCCCTCCCTTTCTCTCCTTCTCTTCATTCCTGTTAATAGCACAATATTGATATTAGTATTAGATGTCGTACGGATTGAGTCAAACCCACAGAAGGATTAACTTTGCTAATGTTCCCTAATGAATGGTACATCCGTACAGCTGCTTTTGCAGAAATTGTAGTGTGGGTTATAGTAATCCATTGAGATGTCCAAATACAATGGCTTCCAAACCAAAATCTTTTAATATGTATTAAATTAAAGAATAAATAGCCATTTGTTCGAAATAAATTAATTTTGCGCTTTATCATTTGAAGTTCCCAGAACCTATTTTTATACTTATTTATAAATAATTGTTACTAAACCACTTTTTCGCACGAGGTTACAAAAATATTCCAAGGACATTTAAATGGCGTCCTATGTTTCACCGCAATATTACTGTCATTTTCATTTTATTATATTTTGCATTTTACCTCTCTAATTTTGTATTTAAAAACACCTAATAATATCAAGAAGTGATACACAAAATAAAATAAAAACACAACGAATAAGGATAGTACCACCCTCTTACATATTTCTGTCTCCAAATAACAATGCTTGCTCTGCTGTGTTCAGACCTGTAGCGTATTGGAATAATTACAGGTAGTGACACATTCCATCGTGGTCCTCGGGGTGGACAAAACATCTGTGACAGTCTTCTTTTATAAAGTTGGTTGCAGCTGTCCATGGCTGCAGGCCACTTACAATCTGGTGGACTTTAAGTGCATTTGTCACTTGATTTTTATAAAAATAAATAAAAGAAAATTACTCGAGATTTTAATCGTGGAATAACTCGACCCTTTCATAGTTTATTATAGATAAATTGGTCGATCCTAACTCACCGGTGGTCTCTGCCGGAGATGAAACGAATGTGGAAATTATGTAGACATATTGTTTCAGGAAACAGAATGCGACGAGCCGAATCGTTACCTGAATTATCAATCGCTCCTCTACTTTCGCTAATTAGGCATTTTTCGGTTTAACATTTTTAAAGTCAGCGTTGCGTACCTGAACACCTGTTTAAGTTTTTTTAAACGGTAATAATAATTATGTTTTTTTATAGAATATGGGTGACAAACGAGCGCACGGTCCACCTGATGGTAAGTGGTTGCTGCGGCCCATAGACATCTACATCTATCCTCTATTACAAATCAAAATGTAGATGCGTTGTCACTCGTGAGGACTAAGATGGAATGCCTCATTTCCAGTAAAAAGGGCCTCCGGCCACCTGCACTCACCAAGCGAAACGCAAAGGTAAACCTCTAGTTCACGCTGGTATTCTGTGAGGTCGTGGTACCACGCCGGTTCGAGCCGGCCCATCCGTGCGACAGCAAAAACTGCCGCGTGGCTCTACCACTGTTAAAAATGCTTAATGCTGCTGTGTTTCGTATGGTGAGTGTAGGGAACCGGAGACCTATTTTACTGGAACAGAGGCATTCTATCTTAGTCCTCACGGCTGACAACGCATCTGCATTTTAATTCGGAAACGATGATAGATGTGGATGTCTATGGGCCACAGCAACCACTTACCATCAGGTGAACTGTGTGCTCGTTTGTCACCCTTATTCTATAAAAAAAAACATAGACGAACGAAATGCAGGCATGAAAAATTATTCCTTTATGATATTTGTCCCAAATAATAACTATAAAGCACATTATGCGCTGTATTGTAAAATCTTTAGTATAACTCATAGCGGCCAAAAAGGCCACAAAAACCTTTTTTTGTCGATTTGTTCCCTGATCTGGGGGCACGACAGTGTCCCCGCCAAGTCGAACAAAAAAGCGGCACGGCCGTACTACCCTTTCCTCAAAGCAGTTCAGGCCATTTTCGAACCCCTATAACTTCGTTGTGGATGAAACTAGAAGTCTGAATTTTCAGTAACCAAGTAGGCATTGTATAAACTCGGTTTATTTCAAATTTCATTAATTTTGAACCAGTAGTTTAAGAATTATAACTAGTCAAAATTTCATCATCATAACATCATCATAACTCTAAGGTACTTTTAGCAGACATAGAAGCTTCAAATTTGAAATATAATTATTGTTTAGTATTTTTATCATGGGAAAACTAAAATATTTTGCAATTTCGGTCCAGTTTTCAAAATACATCAACTGCATAAATAACTTTGTAATTCCATATAAATATATAAGATTACAAAGTTACATTTGCAGTTAATGAATCAGTGTACCTATATATGTATAATATATTAGAATAATAGGTGTACATAGGTACATAGATATAACTATCTACAAAAAGAAATGAGATGCCATCAAAAAGACAACTTGTAAAAAAATCAAATATCGCAACTCAGTTCTACCGTAAAAAGTTGTGAAATCCATGTAATACCAAGTCGGTTAATTTATTCAGTCCCTACTTAAGGCTCCTTCTTTCTTAAGTTATTACGTAATTAGCTAACCTAACAACATTCTATAGTGACCATATCAATATTAAAAATCTTTTATGCTTTAAATAAATATATTGACTTGGCAATCGCACTAAACAATCTAATTTAAAATAATATGTATTACTTGAGAGATAAATTGTGTTTTCATGCGCTGGCCAAGTCAATCTATTTATTTAAAATATAAAAGATTTTAGTATTGATGTGGTCATTATAATATCTTGTTAGGTTAGCTAATTACGTAATGACTTAAGATAGAAGGACCCTTAAGTAGGGATTGAATAAATTAACCGACTTGGTATTACATGGATCTCACAACTTTTTACGGTAGAACTGAGTTTCGAGACTTGGTTTTTTTACAAGTTATCTTTTTGAAGGCATTATTTTTACCTTTCGTCACGAAGTTTGACACACTGGACCTGACAGCCCTAATTTTACCGCACATTATGGTAAGATATTAATTAATAGCATAATTATATTGCAGAAGTCACTGCCTCCTAAAACACAGTTATAAACTAGTTCGGGAGCCTCTGAATTCAATTAAACAAATTTTGCGATAATTTTTATGTCAAAATAAACAATTTCTTTATAGTAGTATTTTTTTTCTTGCTTGTGTCGCTATCTGATGTCAGTAAGAAAATCCATATCCGCTCTCTCTCTCATGTATTATAAAATGCTACTATTTGAAAAACCAGAAAGATCGCATAGCTTTCAAGAATATAACTGTCTAGTTCACACAACACGAATACACAGACTGGCAAGGGGAGTGAAGCGTCAATTTAATGAGATGTCTCATACTGCAATCGCCAATCCACCTGTAAGTGTAGCGATTAAGGTATAAACCTAAACGGGAGAAGTCGATGTCCAGCAGTGGAGTTTTACGAAGAAGTAGAAGGTTTTTTTTAATAAATTGTAACTTTTTTTATAGAATAAGGGTGCCAAACGAGCACACAGTCCACCTGATGGTAAGTGGTTGCTGTGGCCCATTTGCGAATTAAAATGGAGATGCGTTGTCAGCCATGAGGACTAAGATAGAATGCCCCTTTTTCAGTAAAATGGGTCTCCGGTTCTCTACACTTACCATAAAAAACACTGCAGCATTAAGCTGCTATTTTACCTTGGTATTCTGTGCGAACGTGGTCCTTCCCCGGTCGAGTGGACCCCTTCGTGTTACAACTATACTATTAATATAGCTGCAGCATGGCTCAACCACGTAAACCGAAAGCACGTAACTGCTTTCATAGTATAAAAGTTAGTACTTATTCTATTATGTAAAGAACATAAATTAAAATATTTCACGTGATCGGCTGGCCATTACCGCTCGTGATGGTTGTCCATTAACTCAACATCATTACAAATTATCACGTGGTCTCGTTTGGCAGCGCTTTTATTTCGATAATGCTTGCAAGTTAATGTACCGCTTGTGAAATATTTTAAAGTAACTTATTTATATAATGATTTAGGCACTGCCATTTCACTGATTTAAGAGGAATGAATATTAATAAGCACTAATAACTATCAACTTTTCACTATTAAATGATCACGCATGCACGCACACATGCACGCACACTTGCACCCACGCACACATGCACGCACGCTTGCACCCACGCGCGCACTCACACACGCACACACGCACGCCCACACGCACGCACTCACGCACGCACGCACGAATGCGCACACACACACACACACACACACACGCACACGCACACACGCGCACGCACGCGCGCACTACCGCACACTAACTTAATGCCTACCATGCCCACACTTAATACATACATTCACCGTGTAGTATGCGGCGGCGAAGAAGAGGGGTAAGAAGCAACATAGGGAAACAAACCAGGAGATGGACAGCAGCTTCTTCCTTAATAACATCTAGATAAAACATTCGGTTGACAACGCGCCTGCCAAGCGTGGCAACTATGGCAAACATTGGAATGTATGAGGCAATCTGTTGGGATGGCATTCGGCTAATTGTAATTGACGGTAGTAAATGATAACTTAATAGTCGTTACTATAAGTAATTACATTTTATGAATATTTGGTGACGCAGTTGCTTAGCAATATATTGCAGCGCTAAGAGCCACAGGGCCGAATCTCACACGGAACAAGTATTTTTAAGGCCTACAAATAATTGTTCCGGGTCTGGATGTTTAATCTTGTGAAATAGACTATGTGTAAATACTGCCCTCGCGATACAGGAGAAAATCGTACTGGTGGCAAAGTTTAAAAAAAAGATCTCAAATCAACTAGAATAATTTTTATAAATTTACTTTGTCCACATGAAAGACTCGAACGATAGAAAAGAAATATTTAGCTGTAAATTTTATTTTATTAACCTCAGTGCCAGATACAGTGTACATGATAACGTACTCTTAGAAACCCGAAGATGTTCAAGGGAAAACGACGCGACGTCCTATTTCCTGTAACGCGTTATTTATATTTACGCGACCAATTTCCTGTTACTATGGAAGCAAGCTGTAGCAGAGGGAATGAAAAAGGAAATATTTTTTAAAGCAACCTCATAGTAAGTCCTCTTGCACACCTGGTAGAACCATGCTGTAGCTATATTAGATATAGTTGTAGCATGAATGGGCTCGACCGGGGAAGGACCACGCTATAACAGAAAACAGCGCAAGATGGCAGCTTGTTGCTGCTGTGTTTCGTAAGGTGAGTGTATCTACACTTGCCATAAGAATAGAAAACAACCTTTTTACAAAAAACGAGACATTCCAGCTTAGTCCTCAGG
>JAVANC010000005.1:56581239-56671106 GCA_033319125.1 Parnassius glacialis
GTGTGGTCCTACCCCGGTCGAGCCGACCCATTCATGCTGCAACCACAATGTAGCTCAAGCAAGGACTCACAGAATACCAGCGTAAAATAGCATCACCATACTGCTGTGTTTCGTATTGTGAGTATAGAGAACCGGAGACCCATCTTTTTTACTAAAAACGAGACATTCCATCTTAGTCTTCATGAGTGACAACGCTTCTGCATTTTTATTCGTAGATGAGGATAGATGTAGATGTATAAGGGCCACAGCAACCACTTATCATCGGGTGGACTGTGTGCTCGTTTGTTACCCTTATCTTAAAAAAATATATTCAAAATGAGAACCTCAAACGGCAGGTAATTAATTTTGACAATGTAAATAATTATCTATCGAAATTAGTACATGTTTTACAGCCAACAATTTGCTCTTAAACGGCAATTAGACAAAATGTGCTCTTAAATGGGTAGAAGTTGAGTCTTGTGGATACCACTGTTTTTCTTGGTATTACTATTGCCGCGAAGCTTCAATGGGGCCCATATATCAAAATTAGCAGGCAGACTCAGTTCTGCAGCATATGCTGTAAGAAAGATTTAAAGTCTCACCGATGTTGAGACAGCTAACAGTTTTTTTATAGAATAGGGTGACAAACGAGCACACAGTCCACCTAATGGTAAGTGGTCGCTGTGGTCCAGAGACATCTAAATTTATCCTCGCTTGCGAATCAAAATGCAGATGCGTTGTCACCCGTGAGAACTAAGATGGAATGCTTCTTTTCCAGTAAAAAGGGTCTCCGGTTCTCTACACTCACCATACGAAACACAGCAGAACTAAAATAACCTAATCTTTATTTAAGTTATTTTCATAGGGTGATGTGTTATGGAATATTGCTATGGGGTAATGCGACTGACATCGAAACCATATTTGTTTTGCAAAAGAGAGCCGTACGGGCGATATATAACTTACATTATAATAAGTACCTTAGAAAATAACTTTAAACTTACTTTTTAACTTTATTTTAAAGAAATAAACATATTAACTTTGTCATCGCAATATATTTATGAAAATATAATGTATGTACATAAAAAACTTCGATAAGAATAATGATGATCGTACTTTAAACACTAAGAACAAACATAAATTTGTAATATCAGTTGTTAGACTTCACAGAATTAGTAATTAATTTATGGGGCAATGTATACGTTTTAAAAGAAAATCACAGAAAATGTACAAAAATTGTCAATAAATAAGTTTAAATGTATATTAAAGAAAAATTATACAAAAATGGTTATTATGATATGAAAGAATACATAAGTGAAAAAGCCCTTGGAAATGAGGTGCCACCATGCTGGGTCTATTAAAACTCATTTAAAATTTATACAAACAAAAAAAAATATTGCAAAGTGAAATATGTTTTAAAAAGTCCCGCTGGGTTTCTTGCTGGTTCTTCCCAGGACAGAGGTATTTTCTAAACCAGTGGAAAACATAAAAATAACTATCAATAAATATTATGTAATAATTTATTTTAAATAAAAATTATTCTATTATATTCTGGAACTAATAAAGAGTACACATTAATTAATACTGCTTTAAAATTTGTGTTGTGCAAACAATATATCACGTAATGATTTCTTATATTTGCGCGAACACTACACATTTAAATAAAACTAATTTTACGGATTTTATCGCGTATATTAACTTACTTTATATTAGTTAATATATGGTGGTTAATATAGCACGGTGATGAGAGTCACCGTTTAAATATCTATCTGTATGGATCTTTTGCATACCTTAAGCGAAAGCGCAAGGTATGTTCTACTATCGCCTAAAAATTAAGATTCCAACATTTAATCGAATAAAATCGTATCTAGCAATCATATTATACATATAAATGATATAAAAAGCACAAAGATAAATGATTGTTGAACTTATTAATATTTTTTTTAAATCGATTAATTGCTATTTTTAAATAAAAAAAGGGTTTTAGTGGCTTATGGTGTGGATTTATCATGTCCCTGTGGCTTGTAAACACAATAACTTTTAAAAATATTAATTGTTTAACTCAATCTATTTTTCAATCTCTTCATCTATCATGTGGGAAGCCACTGAATGTAAATGGCAGTGTAATTTTGTTTTGTTTAGCTATAATTAATTTTTTTCGTCTTGAAAATGGCGAAATTTTCGTTGATTTGGTAGCCTCGTATACAAATTATTTCTGTAAATGGGAAGCTACAGCCACAGAGTAGTTTAGTTCTTCCTTATATATTACTATACTCTTTGGTTTAGTTCGGCTTCGGCTTCAGTCGCCGTCGTGAGTGGACATTGTTTCGGTTGTTTGCAGCGGCTCAAAAAGATCGCTGTACAAATACAAATACACAATATTCGAAAAACCAAATTTCTTAAATACTTGATTATAATAATAATAAGAGATTTTTTTATTACAATATTTAAAAGCACAGAAGAAATAATAGTAGTACGTACTAAAAGTAAGTAGTATAATTTTGTTTTGTCATGGGTGACATTTTCATGGTTTTCGAGGGTGTTGAAACCGATAGGGTTGTCGAAATGTAAATCCAAGATGGCGGCCGCAATAGGTATCAATTTTTTCATCATGGGTGTCATTTCCATGGTTTTCGAGGGTGCTGAAGCCGATAGTACTGTCGAAATTTAAATCCAAGATGGCGGCTGCAATAGGTATAAATTTTTTCATCATGGGTGTCATTTTCATGGTTTTCGAGGGTGTTGAAGCTGATAGTGCTGTCGAAATGTAAATCCAAGATGGCGGCTGAATTAGGTAGGTACCAATTTTTTCATCTTGGGTGTCATTTTCATGGTTTTCGAGGGTGTTGAAGCCGATAGTGCTGTCGAAATGTAAATCCAAGATGGCGGCTGCAAAATATATCAATTGCGTGCCGAGCGCAAAGCGCGTGGGTATGTTCTACTAACGCCTAATATTCAAAATTCCACCATTTTGTCGCATGAAATCGTATCCAGCAATCATATTATACATATAAATGATATAAAAAGCACATTGTTAGAAAGATAAATGATTGTTAAACTTATTTATATTTTTTTTAAATCGATTAATTGCTACTTTTAAATAAAAAAAAGGGTTTTAGTGGCTTATGGTGTGGATTTATCATGTCTCTGTGGCTTGTAAACACAATAACTTTTGAAAATATTAATTGTTTAACTCAATCAATTTTTAATCTCTTCATCTATCATGTGGGAAGCCACTGAACGTAAATGGCAGTGTAATTTTGTTTTGTTTAGCTATAATTATTTTTTCGGCTCGAAAATGACGAATTTTTCGTTGATTTGGTAGCCTGGTTTTCGAGGATGTTGTAGCCGATAGTGCTGTCGAAATGTAAATCCAAGATGGCGGCTGCAATAGGTATCAATTTTTTCATCATGGGTGTCATTTTCATGTTTTTCGAGAGAGTTGAAGCCGATAGTGCTGTCGCAATGTAAATCCAAGGAGGCGGCTGCAATGGGTATCAATTTTTTCATCATGGGTATCATTTTCATAGTTTACGAGGGTGTTGAAGCCGATAGTGCTATCGACATGTAAATCCAAGATGGCGGCTGCAACAGATATAAATTTTTTCATCATTGGTGTCATTTTCATGGTTTTCGGGGGTGCTGATGCCGATAGTGCTGTCGAAATGTAAATCCAAGGTGACGGCTAAAGTAGGTACCAATTTTTTCAAAATGACACCCAATATTTTCATGGTTTTCGAGAGTGTTGAAGCCGATAGTGCTGTCGAAATGTAAATCCAAGATGGAGGCTGCAATAGGTATCATTTTTTTCATCATGGGTGTCATTTTCATGGTTTTCGAGGGTGTTGAAGCCGATAGTGCTGTCGAAATTTATTTAAACTACTTTAAAAATTCCGTATAATCATGTTATACGTAATTTTTTTAATGCGCTTAAGGTATGCCCAATTGGATTTACCAATATATTTTCTATACACAGAGTAGCTCAAGGTGTTATCAGGATTCCGAATTACTAAGACATCTAGAAAAGCTAAAGACTTGTTGTTGTTGACCTTCTAACTCCATTGTGAACTGATTTTAGAATTTATGGAGTTAGGATGCTCTAAAAATGCAGTTACTTTAGTTAAAGGTAGAATTGTCAAAGTGTTATAAAACTGTATTCTGAGAGCTGGGAGCTACCATCTGCTTGGGATCCCATAATTAATAAAATTAAATCCCAACCCAAACACAACTAAAAGACTTCAAGATAGTGTAAGTTCATACTGCCTAGATCGGAACAAAAATTAATATTTTTTATCTCGATGTAGCCGTGGTTAACCATGACATTGAGACGTCATGCACCTCAGTCCGCTCCGTGAACGCCGAAACGTCAGGAATATATAATAAGTTAATATGCGCAATAAAATCCTTAAAACTAGTTTTATTTAAATGAGTATAGATCGCGTAAATATAAGAATTCATTTATAAGTGTTTACCCCTGACTAATACGAAATGTCTCTTTACCAGACTCTGGTCCTCATAACTCACCATACAAAACATAGCGTTATGTTGCTATGTTATATAACATATTCTTTGCGAGCGTGATCGTTTCTTAGCACGTTTTGGTAGTCAGCAGAACCCAGACATTTACAGCAACTCTGCCACTTAAAATGCATACATCGAACAAATATTTTATGTCAGTTACACATCTTGTATAATTAGAATTTGACGACCGTATGGCCTGGCAGTCAGAATCTCTGCTCACTATGCCAAAAGAACAATGTTTGAATCAGTGCCGAAACCTTTATTCATAGGTTAATTAATAGCGTAATAATAACTCAATACCCTGAATAATAGACCACGTGGTCAATAAAGCGTACTCATTAAAGTTTAAATGTGTACATTAATGCTAACATTTAATGTATTTCCCATTACAAAATAATTATAAAACTCTTACGTTCTAATAAAACATTCTTGCTTTAGTATCTAAAACGCTAACAAGAGATAACACAAATGCTACATTTAACGCCATATTATAAAGAGATACGAATAATACAGAGAAAAAACCCAGTGAAGCCTCTTCTCTCCTGTGAATTTCATTATAAATATTTAAAATCACTTTTAAGATCCAACCGAACGCTAAATTTTAATTTCGTAGCGCATGACAAAATTGCTACGATATAGCGACGTGACAGCTACGAATATTAATTCGTATAATCTCTATAGTGCTACGCTTTTTACACTTTATAGTTAAATGAATTTTTATAGGTAACCGCAATCTATTGGAAATAGTATCCGACCGAAGGTAAATTTCTGACTGGTTATCGCTACATCTTTCGGCCAAAGCTGAAGCCGAAACCGAAGGCTTAAAACACTAAGAAATTCAGTTCAATATTGAGTAAAATTAATTATATATTGATTTTGAATCTTTTAAATTAAATGTTTATATTGACTGCATAACATAAAAAAGTAATTTTAATCATCTAGCAGTTGATATAGAGGAGACAAAATTACCTCACCACGTCCATCGCGCTCATACGTAACAGTTCGTTCAGTTTCGGCGTATGCTAGAAACCTTCGAATTTCGGCTAAAACTTCGACCCAGTCTGATCGAAGCCAATGGTTACGCTGAAGGTAGCTTTTTGGCCGAAGGTAGCTGAAGAGGAAGCTTCGATCGGACACTAACTGGAAGCCATAACATCTTTCTGGCATTTCTAGTAGTAGCTATTTATGATTTTTTATAATGGTAGTGATCGTCGCCACTACACCTTATGAGTGGGTGCTGTGGCCCCAGACATTTACATTTATTCTCAATTAAGAATTTAAATGCAGATGCGTTTTAACCCTTATTTCCAGTGTAACACTCACAATACAAAACAAAGCAGCATTACGTCGCTATTATGCTGGTATTCTGTGAGAGCGTGGGTCTACCTACTTAATATTTTTGCACAACAAAATATAAAACTTGATATACGTCCCTATTAAAAACTATTTTTTTTATTAAATTATTATTATGAGTATATATTAAATAAATTAACACACTATATATACGTCCCTATTAAAAAATCCTATATATATATAAAGGATTTTTCAATAGGTACGCTCGAACTTTGACATCGTATAGCAGCCATCTTGGTAAATCGAAAGCTGTCAAAGAGCAATGGCAAAAAAATAGTTGAGAAAAATTATAGCGTCTAGAAATAAGTTATATATAAAATGAGTTTTATTATTTTTCTATGATTTTTCAAATAAAAATGTATTTTAATTAAAGCCACAGAAAAAAACAAACATTTTTGGGAATATCAAATGACTTAAATCATTTTAGTCTATTCAAATGTTGCCATTTAGTATATTCATACCGTTTTCGTATACACTTTGTAACACTACCAACACAACACACAACATATTTTTATATTAAGTTATTATTAGTAATAACTGTACTATCAGTAATAATAATAAAAGTGATATGGCTGCGAATAAGTCTCTTACAAAGAATTTCCTACAATAATACATTATCTCAATCATAGTACTGTGTAACAATTCCATTTAATGTTATGCCAACACTAGATAAAATAAAATGTCACTGTTTTTTTTTACTGGCTTTACGGCTCTGGGTTCTAGCCCTTCTGAGAAAGTCACTATGATACAAAAGCCCTGGAGCCATGCCAGAAATATACATTCATAGTATGCAAATATATAATAGAGATACAATAATCTAAAAACTCTCAATTATGTATTATTTACTAAGCTATCATCAAACAACCACAGGAAGCATGACTCTTTCCAAGTTACATAGGACATAACCTAAAAAGGTTCAAATGTAAATATCTTTTTTTTGACGCTTTCTCAGTACAAAATTCTTTGACAGAGTTATTAAGGGACTGACGCTTAACATTTAAGATATTTTTGGTATATAGACGCTACCATTTCTTCTCAACTAATTTTATGTATGGAAGTCTGCCATTGCTCTTTGACAAGAATACTTATTTATTCTTGATTTTTTATCAGGGAATGCTATACGCTTCAACAACCCGTTTAAGATTCTTCGTTTAATGAATAAACTTGAGATAACCGGGTCGGTGGGATAAAACAGTGACTGTACGTCAAATAAACGCAATATCGTTGGAGAATGTTGTTGCTGTTCGGGACAGTGTGCGAGAATAAGTCAGACAATCCATTCCCCGTCGTGTACAAGAGCTGGGTCTTTGCATGACATTTTCTTGACGAATTTTGTGTCGAGACTGGCGCTTTCATCCATACAATGTTCAATTAACTCTAGAGCTAAAACACAACGATCACACACAGTGTATTCGTTGATTGGGCATTAGAGTATTTGGAGGCTCACTCTGTTGTCATTAAATAATCGTCTTCAGTGATGGCGCTCATTTCTTGTAGAGAGGCTTTATTAACAAAAAAAAATTGGCGGATTTGGATCGACGAAAATCAACAATAGATTCATCAGGTACCCCTACATTCCGGAGAAGTCACTGTTTGGTGTGGATTTTGATCCGGTGGTATCATTAATTCTACGAAGATGCGCAAAGAGCCGCGCTCACAGTCAATGGCGACTAACATCAGTAGACGTTATCAAATTTTTTGTGGTCTAGAATAGATGTTATGGACCTGACAAACATGTGGTTCAAACGGATGCCTCTACCATACTGCACGGAAATCATTCAATTTACTGGATCATATGTTCCAGGGCTTCGTCATCTCGCGTTGTCATGACTTCAACTGGCTACAGAGATTGTGTGGCTTAATACTGCTCGGCTAATTTCTGTGAAATCTTTATTCTATGCAGACAAACCACATACATTTTTGATATTATATAATATGATATTTATGATATTATTTAAAATAATATACAATATGTGGCAATACCACTTACACAGGTTGTTTTACTTCATTTCACAGGTCGAGTGCTTATAATGAAAAAGCCTTTAAATGTTGTATAATGTTTGCATAACATTAGTTTTAAAAACAGTAATAATTATGTAGCCCAGAAATATCTTGTTAAAATACATTTCGTGTTAAAACACGTTGCCAGTAAGACAGGAACTCCTCGGACAGTTATAGTTACAATTAGACAAGCGGGTATATAAAGCTCCTCACCTAGTTGAAATTGTTTCCGAGCAGACAGCCCGGCAAATGCAATAATTGTTTAACTGTGGAAATGCAGTTTCATTTCCTGTTGTAAGTAGTTTTATGTATTTAATCAATTATAAACTTATATGTCATATACATTATGCGATGCGCTTTATATCTGATATATATATATGTCTGATATGCATTTAAACTGAAATATTAAAGAAAGATAAGGAAGAAGAAAGAAAAATAAAAAATAAACAGAAAAAAGGTAATAGCCAACGAACGTCCATACACTGCATTTTTTATTTCTGAGAGAGTTTCTTAGGGCAAAGATATGTATTCGAAATATTTTTTTCTTATTTCTTGAGCATGCTACTTGCCTCATGATGTTTTCCTTCACCGCCGAGCACGTGGTAAATCAGCACTTAAAATTGCAATTAACAATTTCATTGTTGCCAGCGGGGATCGAGCCCAGGTTTCTTGCATACTGTGAAATTAATATCTCAGGTTGTTTTATAAAAAATCCTATGGGGACTGTGCAACTGGCTCTATTTCGGAGGTGTACCTGTAAATGACTTTATAAAATTTCCCTCGCAAATAACTTTTATAGCTTATAAAGTAAAAGTATTTTATTAATAGATAAAAACTAAAACTATATTAAGGCTAATGTTAGAAGATACCCGAGAGGCCTTTAGTCCTTACCAATTTATTCCACTTTTCACCAAAAATAACGACTCTAGAGCAAATAATTTTTTACGATACATTCTGTAATTCTCTGACAGTAATGTTCTATTTTATTATGTTTTATAACTTTTTTCTCAATTAATTATTCTAAAATCAAGCGAACTTTTTCGGTTACATAAATTGCCTAGTTATATTGGCGTCAACTCATATTCAGGAAATAAATTTAAAGAACATAAAAAAAAGAAAAATATACAAACCTATTTTAAATACCAACCTTTCAAATACCTTGAAATAATTATAGATTCTACTCTTACATTTCAAAACCACATAGACAACGTCTGCAATAGTGTCCGTAAACTAATGTTTGTTTTTAAAAAGATTCGTTCTTTTGTTGATATTAAGGTAGTAAAGCAAGTATATTTTGCATTATGTCAATCAATTCTCACCTATTGTATAACCTCATGGGGAGGAGCAGCTAAAACTACACTGCTACCACTGGAACGCGCTCAAAGAGCTGTATTAAAAGTCGCAACATTTCGCCCTATCCTATTCCCGTCCCATCTCTTACATAATCCTATAATGTCCTCTCATTGCGCCAGTTATTCGTTGAGTACGTTAGTTGAGTTTTATGCATAGATTTTTACATATCTTGGCCCTTTTCTGTATAATCAAGTCAATTAAATTTTGTACATGTATCTATTAAAAATAGCAGATTGTAAAAATGTAATTCGGATATGGTTACAAAATTTGTCATACGATGATACGGAAAATTTGCTGATTGTTTTAAATTAATTAAAATCAAAGTAATTTAATGATAATATATTTTACCGATATAACCCTAATTAGTTAGTATGTCATTCATTTTATATAAGAAACAGAAAATATTTGTAAATGTGTCTATTAGCACGTACACCTGAGATGCAGGTTTATCCTAATTCAGGTGCCTGTTATTGTAGACTATTTTAAATTAAAACATTTTGAGACAATTGAATTAATTATAATTTAATAGTTTATAGTTTCTTGAAATAAATTATACTTACTTACTTACTTACTTATCGTCACGCACAATCCCTGACGGGGTAGCCAGAGAGAACAGATCGCCAAGTGTCACGATCCTTACATACCTCTTTCGCTTCTTTCAGATTCATCATCTTCTTCATACATGCACGTCTAGGTATCCGAGTACTCTTGACCCTCCCCTCTTCGAGCAATTTGCTCACATGGTCTTCGAAAGTTAGTCTCGGTCTACCTCGACACCTTTTAATATTAACTTTCGCGCTATATATTTTCTTCACCATTCGGTCTTCACTCATTCGCTCAACGTGCCCAAACCATCGAAGCACGCCCTTATCAATTTTTGTGATAAGGTCATCTTTCAAACCTGCCATATTGCGAATCTCTTCGTTTCGCTTTCGGTCAGCCATGGTGACGCCGCACAATTTACGAAGAGATCGCATCTCCACTGCAATCAACTTGCTTTTATGCTTCTTCTGGCATACCCAGGTTTCGCTGCCATATAACAAAGTCGGTACCAACACTGCGTTATGTATTGCAAGGCGTGCACTCTTCACTACGCCTTGCCTTTTGACTAACGCAGTCAGGGCACCATTGACTTTGTTCCCGGCAGCGACACGCCTGTCCACATCTAAATTACATCTTCCATCCCGGCTAAAAGCACTCCCCAAGTATACAATTTCATTTACCTGTTCTAGACATTCCTGATTAAATAAATAAATAATAAATATAAATAATAAAAATAAATAAAGAAATAAATTATTATTATAAATTATTAGTTTGCCAACCTTATAGGAGAAATTTTTGGCCAATTTATTTTATTTATTTATTTACTCTTTATTGTACACCAAAAAAAAAACAAAAAAAAACGAATACAATTAAATCTAAAATAGAATATGTACAACAGGCGGTCTTATTATTCACTATGAAAGTGATCTCATCCAGACAAACTTAGTGTAGAAAACTGATCCAAAAATAGTTAAAAATAGAGGGAGGCTTACAAAATAAAAAAAATATGAAAATACATACAAATAAACATAATCATATAATATAAACATAATCATATAGATATCATATAATAGATTAAATGAAAAGAGAAAGAAAAAGGAAAAATAATTTATCTAATAGCGTTCTAAATAATACGACTTAACAAGACTTTTGAAAGAATGAAGAGATTGAGCACGACGAATGTGAAGAGGTAAAGAGTTCCACAAACGTACAGCAGTTACAGTAAAGGATCTCTTAAAAAAGGAGGAAGAGTGCGAAGGAGTAGAGAGAGAAAGATTGACAGAGGATCGAAGGAACCGATTATGGGCAAGGGAAAGATACTGGAAACGGTCTTTAAATAATGAGGAGTGGAAGGATTAAACAGCACGCCATACAAAGTGGAGAGAATGTGAGTATTCCTGCGAAGGCGGATCGGGAGCCATTTGAGCTGTTTGCGAAATTCAGAGATGTGATCATATTTGCGTAGCCCAAATATGAATCTAATACATAAATTTTGAATGCGCTCAAGCTTATTAAGCTGCTCCTCGGTAATGTCAAGATAGCATATGTCAGCATAGTCAGAATAGGCAATAGGAGATAGGCAGAAGTAGAGACTGAGCGAGCGTAACTTTAGCTACTGTGGGAAGAAAATTACGTAATCTACGTAAAGAGCTTAAAGCAGCAAACATTTTTTCTACTAACCTCATTAACCTGTGAGGTCCAAGACACACAACAGTCGAGATACAACCCCAGGTTTGTAACCTGGGGTTGTATCTCGTAAACTGTAAGGGATTTGAGTGCAGTCTAGTAAGATAGGAGTTAGGGAAGACCAGTCAATTTTTCCAATTAATCTAGAACTACCGATGATAATGGCCTGAGTTTTCTTAGGATTAATCGTTAAACCATAACGTTTGCTCCAATTTAAGGGACAGCAAAAAAAAAAAGTTTTAGCATAACCCACAAATAAAATACACATACCTACAGTTGAATTGCAAGTCTCCTCTTTTTTGAAATCGTTTAACCCATGATTGGGCGCACCTAAAAATTTACATAAGCGGTCGCGTGGGGTGTGCAGCAATTTGATCATTGAAATAAAATACAAAATACATGCAAAATCAGACTTTTACAAACGAGACCATTTAAACTTATATATTATCTAACTTTTAAATCTCTTTTTGAAATGATTAACATATTAATAATAATAAAATAAAAACTTTTACAAGTACTAGTTTTCCTTCCTGCAATTTTGGCAGACGATTATTATGTGGTCATTGCACAAGTTTTTGCATTTACCACAGTCAGTCTTTGTTTTTCTGTCCTTGGTTCGTAGAAAGATATGACACCTTTTTATGAAGATTCATTTTTATTATGATACCCATACATGACGACTTGAAGATGACATATTCAGATGGCGGAGGCTTATGACCGGCCCCCCGTCATGATCGGGCTGCTCCAGAAACAGATTCTTGGACCTCATTTTCAAGATGCCTTTTTAGGCGATTTTGCAGCAGTCTAGGTAGTGTGCGTAAGCTGGTTGTTGATATTTGGTGAGATTTGACCAAATCCACAGCAAATCATTTCAGAAATACCCTTCGGAATACGTTGCGGTCAATTTTAGACTCTTATATTACATAGGAGTTGATGCCGCTGACATTGAATATATGAAAAAAATTAATCGTTGGACATCTTTTGATGCGTCTTCCAACATTATAATTGGCGCACATTATGTTGTTCCGCCTTTTGTTTTATTATAATAATGAATTATTTTTGGTTTTCTTTTGCCATTCTCAACATTATAATTGTGTTGCATAGTAGATAACAGCAAAATTGCTTTATTTGGTTTCGGCACATACGAGCACAGTGTCAAATATTTTTGGAAATCAAAATAAACTAGAAGTCACCTCTCGTGTTTTTCCGCTTGGGAAGACTTCTGTGTTTCGTTCAACCTTGTTTATTCTCATTGTTCTCAATATCGTAAGCATGTGATCTTTTAATAGTGATTTGGCTAGTAGGACACTGGTAAACCAATTGTCCA
This sequence comes from Parnassius glacialis, assembly GCA_033319125.1. Lineage (NCBI taxonomy): Eukaryota > Metazoa > Arthropoda > Insecta > Lepidoptera > Papilionidae > Parnassius > Parnassius glacialis. The sequence goes on from JAVANC010000005.1 coordinate 56,594,000, forward strand.
TGGTGACATTTCGCCGAGTATATATTCGTTAAGTTACATTGTTTTATAGCAAATCAATAACATACACAATTCATCAACTTACTGGTAATTCGGCCTACACAAACAATCGCGTGGGATGTTCGACACCCCGAACATAGTCTCAATGCACAAACGTGCACAACCGAGCGCCACTAGTGACTGAATTGTAAACGGCTCTCGTGTTTTTGAAGCTAGCTAGATAACAAGAACAATAGCGCGTGTAAATTAAAATTTAAAAAGTTATGTGCCTAAAAACATGCGATAGTATGTGTGATAACCCACGTGACCATGTAAGGGTTGAAACAATTTGTTTCTTGTAGTTTTACAAGCATTGCAGCAAGCATCTTTAGTTGTAGTAATATAATTACCACGACGATCAGAATAATGACGGACTCGAAAGATGACTGTACGAAGCTATCCTAGCTGTCTGCACCGTACTTAGTCTACACGAACGAGTGAGTTTCGAAATTTGCTCCCACTTCTCGGTATTTTCTTTAAATTTTTATCTTATTCAAAACAATAACAATATACTATAATACATGTTTAAATAAGGTTCAATTTCTGTACTGGTTCGATGTAATGAAAGAGCAGTCGGTGCAACTACAGTAATATATATCTACAACAAACAGAGTCAGATTTCCATTAACTAATTCTTAACAAGTGCCTTGCAGCAAGCGGCCTTGTTTAGTTCTGTGTGAGCTATGCAAATGTTTGTTCTAGAGTAAGAAGCTTGTCGCTAAGTACCGAGCACTAACGGATTCCATTTGTATGGAAGATATGCAGATTAAAATTTAAAGTAGACTTGAAAATAAAAATAATTCGAACGGATTTATGGATTTTCTTCCCGAACGGTTTCCCATATTATCATAGCAGGAGGTTTATAAGCTGTGGCTTTGTCACCCGCGGTGAACAAAAAAGAACTCACTTGGCTGACCCAAGGTGTAGGGCCGGGCCGAGGTGACCTCTCCAAGTAAGCTTTTCTTGCCTTGCGGAAGAGGAGAAGTGTGGGTATTGCGAGGCTCCGCTCTTCTGCTCTCTGCGGCCGAAATTTTGCTTGTGGCGGAGCCAGGGACCAGACCCGTCGCAGGGGTCGGGAAGGCTAATGCTTACAAGTACCCAAATTTTTTGGCTTCATGGCCTCCACGCATAGGAAGGGTGTGGGGGGGCTGTGCCGGTGGATTTAGAGGTCACGTATGAAGACGCGCCTCGTGTTCCGGTGCGCCTTACCTGAGAAGACGAAGTAGAAGAGTTATCCTCTGGCGAGGAGAGGCTGCAATGGGGCGGCCGGCATTGGTGGAGTTTCAGATGTGTGCGAAAGTGTTCCTATGGCCCAGCCAATTTACGGATAACGTGGATAGCCATAAGATTTTAATCGGTGCGAGTCCGACGTAGCCTGTCCTTGCCTTGCGAGTCGGATACGTGTTAAAAAGGTTTTTACAAATTGTATTCAGTAAACGCAAATTAAACATGGAAGCATTACTTCAAGGAAATAAAGCGCGCAACATGGCACAACATTTCTAACACTCACACTTACACAACATACACCACTCACACATTGAAAGTTCACCTGTGATTAACTAATATTTTATTATATTTTATTAGGACTCAGGACACACATTTAAAAGTTGACCTTATATATTTATTTATTTTATAGAATAAGTGTGACAGACGAGGACACAGTCTACCTGGTGGTAACTGGATTCTGTGACCCGTAGACATCTACATCTATCCTCGATTATTATATTCCCCTGTCCAGCCGAACTTTCTATACTGCAGCAATGGCTTTATCTTGTATAAAATATTAAAAATTTGTGTAGTGATTGGGTAAGATAATTCACTACTCCATATCACCCCGTAGATATCGTGAGAGGTAACAGAGGGAGATCAAACAGGGCACCGGCATAGGCATATTATTAAAAAAATGTACTAGCAAACATTATTACAGTTTTTATAACAATATAACATAAGAGAAGCACTTTTGCGTTGTATCATATTTGCACGAATGCAGTATCATTTGGCGAACAGCTCTTATTGTCCCTAACTAAGTGCAATTTAAAATATAATTGTATTGAAAATGATCTCACTCATTCCGCTGAGGTAATGTGATGTACGTGTATAAAGTTACCGTACATTCCCCTATAGATCTTCTAAAAACGCAATCGTCATCAACAGAATAATACACTCAAGGACATAATAAAGTCCTTCAGACCGAGTTTTTTTTTATAGGATAAGGGTGAAAAATGAGCACACAATTCACCTGATGTTAAGTGAATGCTGTGGCCCATAGACGTCTACATTTACCTTCTATTACGAATCAAGTGCAGATGCGTTATCACTCCTTAGGACTAAGATGGAATGTCTTGTTTCCTAAGAAAAGGTCTCCGGATCTCTACACTCACCATACGAAACACAGCAGCATCAAGTTGCTATTTTACGCTGGTATTCTGAGAGGCTCTAGTCGAGCCGTCCCGTGCTACAACTTTACTATACTGCAGCGTGGCTCTACCACGCAACAAAGAAAAACTTCTCGATAAAGACCAGCCATGTGTGCACGAAGGATAATAATGCACGATTTTGTTAGCAACCACAGGCGCACTCTCAAATTCCTCACTCTCATAGTCCGATGGGACGACAATACGGTATTGCGAAGAAAAATCAGACGCAGGACCAATGAATTGAAAGCAAAAGTGAGGCACGGTGTGAAACACCGCCAACTTCCTGAAGCCGGGGTGCTACTGAGAGTTTCTTGACAAAAAAAATCCAATAAATGATTTTGGCCTCACCCGAGATTTAAACCCGGGACCTTATGACCAACAATTGCGTATACGGCCACTGGATTAACGAGGCCATCACCAAGTATTGCAATTATGTCAAAGCTTACTTAAGTTATCAAAGTTCATATAATTTTGCTTTCAATTTCCTGAATCATTCCGTCGATTTACCTATAGTAGGTACGTGCTACAGCCAAAACAAACAAGGAGCAATTTACATAAATGTAAGCCTGAACACACACAACCAACAGGAGCGAACAGGGCTACGCTAAATTTTAGCGGGCTATGCAAATATGTACCATGTAAGAAGATTATCACCGTAACTCAAATTTAGTTCTGCGAGCCAGCTCAATTGCTGGGTCAGGTTTCCACCTTAAAATATTAAGTGTGATTTACGAAATAGGGTTTTATCGCCACTTAACACTATCTGAGATTGTGGTCAAGCACTGGATTATATTAAGTTATAAAATTTGAATTGAATAAACCTGAATGGTTAGTTAAGTTAAAAATTTAAGTTACAGTGTAGAGTACCGTTTCATCTGAGAGGTATATGTTGTAATTAGTAAACCACGCTGCTCCACCCAAAGACTTGTATTTATACTACTAGATCAACAATTCAGAACAACAACTGTGTCACAGATGTGGATCGTGCGGACGCTTGCTGGGCGGATAACTTGCACCGTAAATTGCTAAGCAGTTCTATTTTCATTTACGACAGTTACTACTTTTAGGCAAATACGAAATAAATTTTCATTCTTACATATATACATAAACACTCACGCCTGTCCTCCAGATAAGTAGGCAGAGACTACGGACTATCATTTGGCACGATCCTGAAACACCTCTTTCGCCTTCTTTACGTCCATATATCTACGCATATGCACTCGTCGGTTAAGAGCTCTCCTAATCTGACCCATTTTCAATATATCGCCAATTTGGTCGATAAAACTTCATCTAGGGCATCCCTTCTCGATTGCCGTTAACTTCTTCAACATAAATTTGCTTTGTCACTATTTCCTCGTTCATTTTTTCTACATGACCAAACCAACGAAGCATTCCTTTCTTAATTTTGATCACAAAGTCGTCTTGCAAACCACATTTTTCTCTTATCACTTGAAATTGCTTAAAGCAAGAATTAAAGTGTGGAGACAGTCCGGAAAAGAGGTACACTCAATGCAACATCATTTGAAAAGACGCATATTATGGAGGGTCGTTTATGGTAGTATGGTGAGGAATGTATGGAACTTTACGTCATTGAAAATGCGTCACTACCAGCAGTACGATACGTTACTGAAATTTTGGAAGAAATTGTCGAATCATTTTCCTCATTTATAGGATTTGTTTTTATGTTATAATACACGCCCCCCTACTGCTACTGTAGTTGTCGAATACCTTCGAGACGTTCAAATCAATGCTATGGGGTGGCCAGCGCGCTCTTCCGACTTAAACTACAAAGAGCATGTATAGGATAAGCTTGGAAAACAAATTAAGAAAAGAAATCCTGCTCCCGCTTATTTCCGAGTTATCAAAAACGCATTACATATAAGTTATATACACTTTTTGGCGTTGCTCTATATTTCTCCATGAGTAGATATATATTATGATTGTTACACGAATAAGAGAAAGAGTTATGATCTCACGGATGCAAGCATAAAATAGCAGCTTAATGCAGCTGTGTTTCATATAGTAAGTGAATAGAACCATAGACTCTTTATACTGGTAACAAGGCACTCCATTTTAGTCCTCAGGGATGAGAACGCATCTGCATTCGGATTCTTAATTGAGGATTTATGTACACTGTGTACTTGAATCTCACTGACTCACGCAATAAATAAATATATGTTTAGTGATATCGTGAGTGTACGTTCGCTAAACATAAGGTCAGTAAAGTCCGGAAAATTTAATAAGTGTTGATAATATCTACATAAGGCGGATATCCGGGTTGCCCGGGAACCGGGTTAATGTATTATGTGCGGTCTCTCAGTGCGTGGCTTGAGCCACTCATCTCAACTACTTTATGAGGTTTTTAGCCTTAATTAAATTCAATAGTAGCTAACATGAATTTTGTTTACATTAAAGTACGGTATTGAAAATTATATCCCCAAATGTAAAATTTATTTATTTATAATAATTAACTTATTTAACAATATTTGTCATCACATCATAATATCAAGGCATATCATGATGATGCCATGAGGCCAAACCGGTCAGCTCTTATAGTAAGCAAATTAATCATTTAAATAAATAATATGAAACAAATACAAGTGCGTATCCAAATCACAAACAATTAAGCTGAACTTTCACCAAGTGACTACAATCGCAAGTATAAGACCATATCTAACCTTAGTGCCAATGACGTGATGACTAGCGTTGCCGCAAAAAAATATCATTAAAATCAGTGTATAGCGTTTCTACGGAATGAAGAAACTTTCGTAAAATAAAAAACTTAAATTAATACCAACAGCAACTTCATAGGTAAAGAACTGATATTTCGAAGATATAAAAGTCCGCCAACATGCACTGGATTGCTCCATAACCTTTTAAGAAATAAGAGCTTTCCTGTGCCCAACACAATTTTGTATACAGGCTGTAACTTTACTACATTTAACATCACAAAAAACATAATGTGTCATGGGCAAAAATAATCGTCAACAAATCCACGCAGCATTTATCAAATTAAAGACTATGAACAAAAGCGCGATCGTCTGGCTGATATTGTCCGTGCAGATACGGTCGTGTAAACTACAATGTCACCCTTAAAGTATTCCAGCTACGGCTAAGTTCCTATAGCTGCGTGAAGAGATTGCGTGAGTAGAGGTCATAATTGCCTTGTTGTTTGGACCTAATCACTCATTTTGGCGAGCGCGGCTGCCTTTATACTTAAATAAATTTACTATAGTTTAATGGGATATATAAATCACCGTGTTTTTTTATAGAATAAGGGTGACAAACGAGCACATAGACCACTGATGGTAAGTGGATACTGTGGCGTATAGACATCTACATTTACCCTCGAAAATGCAGATGAGTTGTCACCCCTAAAGACAAAGATGGAATGCCTCGTAATCACTGGATTACTAGAAAAGGTGTCCGGCTCTCTACACTCACCATACAAAACTATTTTATAACCATAATATAGCTGCACATGGCACTACCACGTACTACCACCACCTATCTGCCCTAAGTTCTTGCGAATTCTTAAACTAATTATAATTTACGTAATCTGACTTTATTCGATTATGCTCAGAAGTTGATTTAGTTTGATTTAATTAGATTTTGTTTAATTTTATTTAATTAAATTTTAATTTACTGAGATAAGTACTTTTTAATATTGTGACTAATGTAATACTGATTGTGTTTAATTTGACTTAATTCGTAACTTTTGTTGTATTTTTAATTTATTAGTTTTATTATAGATTTATTTTACAATTAACTATTCTACGCTATGACATTTTTATTTTATTTAATATGTAATATGTGTGATAGTAGTATGCACAGAACACAATTACTCTCTACCAAGGGGTAGTATGGATCTCTGTTAACTAACAATTAATGAGAATTATTTGGGGTATCACAATATTTTCTCATCTGGTTGGGTTACATAAATATGTAAAAGAAAATGATAAAAATATACATTCAATTATTGTTATTATTATTTTATTATAGACCCTCTGTTGTTTTGCATAATTTAAGCGAAAAGCGCGTAGATATGTTCTACTAGCGCCTAAAAATCTAAATTCCAACATTTTGTCGCATGAAGTCGTATCTAACAATCATACTGAACATATAAATAATATAAAAAGCACATTTTCAGAAAGATAGATGATTGTTGAACTTTTCTTAAATAGATCAATTCCTATTTTACATAAAAAGCGGTCTTAGTGGCATAAGGTGTACATTTATGAAGTCCGCATGGTGGCATAAACACGATAACTTTTGAAAATATCGATTAATCAACTCAATCTATATTTTAAGCTCTCTATCTATGACGTAAAAAGCCATGCAATGTAATTGACAGTTTAATTTTGTTTTGTTAAGATGTAAATAATTTTTTCGGCTAAAAAATAGTGAAATTTTCGATGTTTTGAGCAGCCTTGTATTAATTTATTTTACTAAATAAGCCGCAGTCACACTTCGAGCCACAGCCACAGAGTACTTTATTTACTCCGGTGAGTGGTCGTTTCTTAAAGCGGCTCATGCAGAATAATATTGATCGCCGTAGAAATACAAAATATTCCAAAAAACAAATTTGATACATACTTGACCAAGGTAAGATATTATTATTATTTTTGTAATCACAGATTTTTATTACAATATTTTATTTCGCTAAAAGAATTCAGGATTTAAGTATAAATATAGTCAAAGTAAAGTAAAGTTGCAGCCTATTTACGTCCTACTGCTGGGCACAGGCCTCCTCTCATTTCTGAAAGGGTTTTAGGGCAAGGAAATGTCCGCCGGCCCGCCATTGGGGCAGCGCGGTGGACATTTCCGTGCGTGTTGGTGAACTTCACATGTCTTCGAAATATTTTTTTTCTTATTTCTCAGACATGCAGGGTTCCTCACGATGTTTTCCTTCACCGCTGAGCATGTGGTAAATCAGCACTCAGAATTGCAATTAACAATTTCATTGGTGCCGGCGGGAATCGAACCCGGTCTGCTCGAATACTGTGAAGCTTACAGCGAGCGCTAACCATCTGAGCTACCACGGCTATACTTATACGTTTTAGAATTTATGGAGACCTTAAGGTGTACTTCGATATCTGCTACTGGAACTCCTCGACGAGTAGAACTAGGTGTGCTGAGATTGGGCTTGTAATGTGAGTTATGATGAAACCTTACCCCGACTTGAAGGTTTAATTCGGTGAATGCTACTGGAACTCTTTAACGAATAGAACTAAAATTTACATTTTTTTTTAATTTTACACTATCATATGGGCATTATCACTCGTGCATTTTTTGATTTTTACAAACTTGTTTTAAATTGAAGGTTGAAATAAATTTATCGGAAAATTGGCGGTATAGTAATAAACTTGCACTGGAACATGTCTTTACCTGCAGCTCGCTAACGAGTGGGTGATATCCTGGACTGAATACAAAAATCGTATGTTACAATATCAACTACAATGCACCAGATTCGATGAAGAAATCGATTAAGAATTAACATAGTAATTATAACAATGGCAGTTTAACCGTGTACTTTAATGGTAGAGCCACGCGGCTGCTTCTTATTCTTCGCACCTGCAATTCCCTTGGTGTTGCAGTTGTTCATGGGCGGCGGTAGTCACTTACCATCAGGTGAGCCGTATGTTCGTTTATCCCCCACTTCTATAAAAAAAGAGTCTTTATGCTTAAAAAAATAGACCATACTTAATAAATCTTATATTTATTTAAATACAGTTTGTGAGGAGCTGGTGTCTGAGTTAAGCAATAAAATGCCTGTATTACAAATCATTAGGTGCCCACCCCACGGAATAAACATGAGAATTATTAGTAATTGTTAGATTGTTACTGGTATCGTACAACTTATGATTATACTTTAACGTATTGAAATGAATAAAATAAAAATGCGTTACGATCCGTGAGGAATAAGATTGAAGCATGGTTACCAGTTAAAAGTATTTTTCGGTTTTTAACACTCACCATATGTAACATATGTAACAACATACGAGCGCAGTCGAAACTCCAAGACAACAAGCACATGATTAGCCTAAATTGAACGTTAATTTCCAAACAAGAAAATAGTTTTCAATTATCCTATAATTACTTAGAAAGACAAATTAAATTTGCCATCATATTTATCACAATATTAAGGTCATCAATAACGATTACACACATCGCAATTTGCCTTTTAACCACACCCGAACACAAAGAAATTGCAGAGTCTTAACGATGTAGTTCTAAGCTACCGCAATCCGATTCAAACGAGCTGTTAATTGCTGCAGCGCGCACCTGTCTCACCACAGTGAAGGGTTGAAGAGTGAGACAATGGCGAAGGCGTTTAAACAGTACAATTCCATCAGTAACTGGAATAATTGAGCAATTGTTGTTTTTTTTTTCACTTGTTTCAGATATGCTCAATGGGGAGGGAAAATAAATTAAGGAGATCTCGTGAAATATTTTGAAGACTTGAGACGTTCACAATCAGACTGAGAGTATATCAAAGTCCACTGATAAACAAAGAACTATATAAGGAACATGGTGCTGTCCATCTCCTTGTTTGTTTTCCTCTGTCACCTCTTACGACACCCACGGGTTCGTATGGGGTAGCGAATATTCTTACACCGGTATACACAACACAATCACTAAGCTGCATTGCTACGAAGGAATTCCGACCACGAAAAAAGTATTTCAAATAATTATGTTCCATTTTCAAATTTATCAGACATCCTTTACAATTTGTGTTAGTTGCCAGCATTTTACGAACGAGTAAAGCGTACCATCTGCAACTTTTCTAGGCTCACGTTCGGTCTCACATTGAATACTGTTCCTATCTCTGGGCCGGGGCTCCTCAATTCCAGAGCAGTTTGAGTTATCGGCGACCAAACTTTTTCCAATTGGCTTGACTCACTGTCACTGCGAAGAGGTGTAATTGCGTATTTTATCGCACTTACCATGAAGAGTGCTCTGAGGAATTGTTCGGACTAATTATATAATCCATAACATCTGAAACATTGGCGAACTACCACTGTACAATTTACAAGAAGTTTCTTCCACGCATAACTTCCTTGTGGAATCGATTACCACCAGCAATTTTTCTGAACTGATATGACTTAGAGAAGTTCAAGAAAAGAGCCTACATTTTAAAGGCTGGAAACACTCCTGTGATTCCCTTGGTGTTGCATTTATTTATGGGCGGCGGTCGATACTTACCATCAAGTGAGCCACATGCTCGCTTGCCCCCTCTTCTATAATGAAATTATTTATTTTGGCATGCCCCTGTATTTTCTCCACAAGGTAACTTCTAAATATATTAATAAATTATCAACTTAAAAAAAAAAAGTATAGACACAAGTTTATAACATGTTCTGTAATTTAGGTAATTTTAAATAGTGGTACGTAACCTTTTTATATGGATTCACCTTAAAGAATCGATCAATCTCTAACAAAAAATAGTCAAATAGTCAATTATATTAGACCTCAAATTTTTTTTGGGTCTAAAACCACTGAAAGGCGGAGTTGTATCTACGCTGAGATTAAGTAAACAAATATGTCTTACCTTATATGATAGGATGATGGCTACACACAAGCTTAAATTTGATATACTCGTAATATTAGTTCAGTATTCACAGAACATATTCGCGGAAGAGGTTAAGTTTTGATAATTTCCTTAAGATAACTTCATTATTACCCAGACAATTACATTACTGGCTATCAAAACTCTACTACTGAACATAAGCCTCTCCCTCGTTAGGCAAGCGTTTTGATGACGCACATTTTTTGTTATTAACGACTCCTTAACAGTTTTCTTCTGTCGCCTCATACGACACCCACGGGATGATATGGGTGGATCTTCTTACGCCACCACTACACAGCAAATTTGTACACTGTTACTATAAATTATACAATTAAATCGAGTTCTCCAAAAAGTGGTTATAATGGAAAACTCTTAGTTTCAAGAAACGTAGCAGAACAGTAACAAATGTTTTTTTTTTTATAGGAGAGGGGGCAAACGAGCATGCGGCTCACCTGATGGTAAGTGACTACCGCCGCCCATGAACAACTGCAACACCAGGGAGAGAATCGCAGATGCGTTGCCGGCCTTTTAAAAAGGAGTACGCTCTTTTCTTGAAGGTCCCTAAGTCGTATCGGTCCGGAAAAATCGCTGATGGTAATCAATTCCACAAGGAAGTCGTACGAGGAAGAAAACATCTTCTAAATCGCACAGTGGTGGAGCGCCAATCATCCAGATGGTGTGGATGGTATCGGGAGTTCTGCCGCGATGTGCGGTCGTGAAATTGGGCGGCTGGGATTAATCCGAACAATTCCTCAGAGCACTCCTCATGGTAGATGCGAAAGAAAATGAAAAGAGATGCAACATCTTTTCGCAGCGCCAATGAGTCGAGCCGATCGGAAAGGACTCGGTCGTCGACGATTCGAGCTGCTCTGCGCTGGATGCGGTCAAGTGGAAGGAGCTGGCACTGGGGAGCCACTGCCCAGAGGTGGGAACAGTATTCCATGTGAGGCCGAAACTGCGCCTTGTAAAGTTGCAGGCGGTGTGCCGGCATGAAATACTGTCCCGCTCTGCTGAGCACGCCAAGCTTTTTAGATGCCAATTTGGCCTTCTCTTCCAAGTGACCAAAAAACTGCACGTCACTCGATATGTCGACGCCGAGGATTCCGATACTGGCTGAGGCAACCAGGGGAGTGCCTTGAAACTGAGGAGATACGACAAAGGGGTTCTTTTTAGCGGTAAAAAAAAATGTTGCATTAAGCAGACAAAACTAATTTGAGTCTCGAACCGCATGTCTGCTTCCAAGCTCAGTCAACAATGACACACGTGACCTATTAAATGTTACTTTCCATTGTAAATAACACATTTTTATTTCTTATTGTGCATTACAGACTTGTTTATTAGTAGTAAGCATTGCAGGCGAAATTTGTATGTACCTTTAATTGACTATATATGTCTTATCAATAAATAAATAATTAAATAAGTTAGTAGCTTAACAATTAAAATCGTGTACTATATATTTAAATGGTTCTTCTTTCTCGTGGTAGTCGAACTATAAAGTAAAGAGCAGTTAGCTTTAATAAGCTAACTGCTGTTTTGTTTATATATATTACAATACGAAATAATAAAAAAATGCGGTTAGCAACCCGTTTGACAAGTGTGATAACTATGGCGAAGTCTGTAAGAGAGGCAGTTTGTGTTCAGCAGTAGACTTTTGATAGGCAGATATAAATATGGTGAATAATGAATAAATTGGTTTATTAATTATTCTTCTATTAAGATCAAATCTAAATATAACCTTAATAATCTATCATCTGCCTTTTAGATCGGATGAAGAGATGAAAAACAAAGATAGTGTCCGCATTATAGGTAATATTGCAAATAAATATTAGTACAAGGGTTGATAAGCTCATATACTATACACAAAAGAATTTTATTTTAAGATATGCCTGTTTATCGCATTTTCAACATTCACAGGATAAGTTTCGTGAGCCACGCACCTAATTAGCTTGTCATTTTTGTTATAATTGTTTATGTTGCATCAAAATATGTATACCTCTAGCGCCATCTAGTTACATATTATGTATATTAGGGACAGAAGTGGACTGTATGAATTTACTATGCAAGTGGACTGTATTGATTAACTAAGTGACTGATGTTGAGGTATACTACACTAGGAACTACTTAATACAAAGATGGTACTGTAGACTATTATGTATTCAACTATTTACATATTCGGCTTTCACTAATTAACTATATACACAGAGGGGAGTCTTAAATGGAGTATAAATTCTTCTCTCTTGATTTCTCTTGAGGTTTCTTCTCTTGCTGTTGTCTTCGAGTGCCGCTTCCGAAATGAACAGCTCACAGATCAAAACGCCCTTCTTATATCTTGCAAGAGAGCGTCTCAGTATGTGAGTAGCGTTCTGAGGGAGATGCCGCGCGCTGATTGGTCGGCGACATCGCGTGATCTGCTGGCGGTATGCGGGGGTGCGCGGGGCGCAACGGGGTATGAAGGGGTGACGGGGCGGCGGCTCCCCACGCCGTCTGTAACAATGTAAATTAATGCTTTAAGAAGAATAATATCAGTCTGCAACAGAAATACAACGTGTATTAATAGGTTATGGGCTATATCTCGTTTTTTCGGTAATTACTTTAAATTGCAGTTAAAAAGTTTATTGTTATTTCGCGTAAAATGATTACAAACTAAATACAAAGTGTGACAAAACTAGACGGCCTAGAAAATTATGATAAGTGGAGTTTTGCGGCAGAAAATTTGTTGGTGCTTGAAGGCATGGCTCATTACATTAAGAAGTTGGATGGTGTTGAAAGAAATGCCACGGATGACGCAAACACTAAGGCAAATCTAATTTTGGCAATTGATCCAGGATTGTACGTGTATATTAAAAATACAAAGACCTTTGAAGAGTTATAGTTAAAATTAAAGGCTATGCTTGACAACTCCGGTTTTTCGAGAAAAATAACTTTGCTTAGACATTTAATCCCAATTCGAAAATCTCTAGACTATTTATGTGACAAAATTGTTGAAAAATGCAAAGATTTAATTTTATTTTTTATAAAATAGGGGGCAAACCGGCTCACCTGATGGTAAGTGACTACCGCCGCCCATGAACAACCGTAACACCAGGGGAATTGCAGATGCGTTGCCAGCCTTTTAGAAAAGTGTAAGCTCTTTTCTTGAAGGTTCCTAAGTCGTATCGGTCCGGAAAATTTGCTGGTGGTAATTGATTCCACAAGGAAGTTGTGAGGGGGAGAAAACTTCTTCTAAATCGCACAGTGGTGGACCGCCAATCATCCAGATGGTATGGATGGTAACGCGAGATTTGTCGCGATGTGCGATGGTGAAATTAAGCGGCTGGAATTATTCCGAACAATTCCTGAGAGCACTCCCCGTGATAGATGCAATAAAATACGCTAAGAGATGCAACATCTCTACGCAGTGCCAGTGTATCGAGCCGATCAGAAAGAACTCGGTTGTCGACGATTCGAACCGCTCTGCGTTGGATGCGGTCAAGTGGAAGGAGCTGGCACTGGGGTGTCCCGGCTCAGAGATGAGAACAACCCTCCACCTCCCATGGCCCCACCGACCCTCAGATCATACGGGCCGAATCTCGGGAGATGCGCGCGGTACTTGCACGTGGCTCTTTCCCCGCGCGCACTTTCTTGGCTCCCTACAAATATTTCATCTATTGCTTGTCCCAATTATACGTCACTCTCCCCCTTCTGGGGCTGACGGCACTATAACGCCTACGACATCGGGCCCTCCTACCAGCATTCTCTCCTGCCACATTCCACCAGAGATGAGGACAGTATTCCATGTGGGGCCGAACTTGCGCTTTTTGAAGTTGCAAGCGATGTGCCGGCATGAAATACTGTCTCGCTCTGCTGAGCACGCCAAGCTTTTTGAGGCCAATTTGGCCTTTTTGGTTATTCGATATGTCGACGCCAAGGATTCCGATACTGGCTGAGGCAGCAAAAGGAGTGCCTTGAAACTAAGGAGATACGACAAAGGGGTTCTTTTTAGCGGTAAACGCGCAAACGTGTGTCTTCCGGGGATTGAACTGGACTAGATTTAGTCGGCCCCAATCCGAGACTTTGTTAAGCAAAGACTCGACTTCTGACACAAGTTTGTCCCAGTACTCGCGACGTTTTCCCGAGAAATATTGCCACGGCCGGTATATAAGGCATCACCAGTGTCGTCATCTGCATAGCAATGAATGCTACCAGTAAGCAACATATCATTAATATGCAGGAGAAACAGCGTTGGTGATAGCACGCAGCCTTGTGGAACACCAGATTTGATAGGCTTGAAATCAGAGCATGCACCGTCTACTACGACCTTGATGCTCAGATCAGAAAGAAAACTGGTGATATATTTGCACAATTTCTGGGAAAGCCCATAGGAAGGAAGCTTCGCAAGAAGCGCTTTGTGCCAGACCCGATCGAAGGCGTTCGATATGTCCAAACTAACGGCCAATACCTCCCCCTTGGACTCTACTGCCTCCACCCATCTATGAGTTAAGTAGACTAGAAGATAACCAGCTGATCGACCATGGTGAAAACCGTACCGGCGATCACTAATCAGCTGGTGATCCTGAAGGTACCGAATGAGCTGGCAGTATATAATGGCTTCCATTATTTTGGAGAACAAGAGAAGACAAGCTGTTATTAGTTATTAGCCCTCATTGAATAATAGTAAATATAAAACATGGCGGATATAATCCAACTGATTATAGGAGCACTCCTTCCAAAGAAAAATAGTTATTTTGTAGTACACTTTAAATTGTTAGCATAAAAAGCATAAAGTTTGGAATTTTAGTTTTTTAGGTTCTTTATAATGTAAGTTAATAATTTCAGTACTTTTTATTAGTATATTATTATATTGACAAAAATGCCAGCAATTTGAAATTTACTCGCATTTTTGTCGATATTATTGTTGGCAAAATACAAATATATTTTTAATATATATCAAAAATGTATTCTGTTAGCGATTCTGAAAAATAATTCCATGCTATGTTAATGTTTATTTTACTTTTTAATTATTGTGAAAGCGACAAGAACAAAACAAAAAACAAGACAACAAACAAAGAACAAGGAGGAGGAACCGAGCGCTGTGTAAATCGCACATCTGGTATGGAGCACTCACATCGCGGGATGGTTGGCAGTGTGTTCCCCCCGTCATATAGAGTCGAGTTAGACGCAAGAAGAGAGCTCAACAGATTGGCTTTCTCCTTTGCGGCATGGGCCAGTGAGTCGTCCTCTCTGTGCAGAGATGGAAGAGATGGCTGACAGAAGTTCCCTTGGACAGCCTTAACGAGAGACCAGAATGCACGGGTTCCCGAAGGAAGGCGAACTAGCTTCTCGCCAATTCTGCCGATGTGCTCAGATCTTGCCTTGGCAATGGCGCTTTTAAAGGACCTGGGGGCGGAATTATACTTCTTTTTAAGTGCGCTGGTGTTTACATCCCAAGACGTTGATGCGTCAGCCCAGGCCCGGTAGCACTCCTGCTTATAGCGTGATGCTTTTTTACAGGAGCGACCAAACCATGGCTGGGATCTGCCTCCGATGGGCACCACAGAGGTTGGAATAAAAAGTTTCATACCCTGAAGTACCACATCAGCAACAGAATCGGCAACAACGCTGGGATCTTCCGGCGAGAAGCAAATCCATCCCCAAGGGTAGGATGCAAAAAAAGACCGCATCCCGTCCCAATCAGCTGACCTATAGTGCCAAACACGGCGGCAAGCTGCAGATCGCAACTGCGATAAGAGCGTGAGTGGCACCGTACTCCGGATCAGACAATGTTCCGAAGAGCCTAGAGGGGCATCAACGGAGACCTCATATCCGTCTGGATGAGAGGTCAGCAGAAGATCCAACAGGGAAGGTACATGGTTTTCCACATCTGGGATCCGCGTAGGCAAGTAACCAGTTGTGTTAGACCATTTGCCAAAGCAAAGTCATAGACAGATCTACCCGCATGATCGGTTAAATGAGAACCAAGCCATTCAGCGTGGTGGGCGTTAAAATCACTGAGTACCACGATCTATGCGCATGGGACTTGTTGCAGCACGGACTCTGCAGCCTGGACGTGGTCGATGAGTCGGTCTGTGTCAGCATTACCGCTATGGGACCTATAGAGGCACCCCTAGACGCGGGGGTGGTCGTCGCTGTCTACGCGCAGACAAAGGATGGACAGGTGCGTAACTTCAAGACTGCCGAGGCGTCGAAAACAGATGTCCTCTCTGACGTATACGCAAACTCCAGCCCGGGGCACAAAGGGATGTTCCAATTTGTACCCCGGGTACGAGAGATATGAAGTATCAGCCGGAGAGGACACCTGAGTCTCATTTAAAAGAGCAAGGCCGGCTTCGCCGTCTCTAGATGGTAATGGACAGTTTTAAGGTTGGTATGAAGTCCCCTGATGTTGCAAAAATTCACGGATAGCGTGACAGTGGTTGCCTTGGTTGTATTGCTCCGCTTGCCCCGAGTAGTATTAGTCGCGAGCGGAATTTTGCCCCCCCCCCCCATAATACGCGGGGCAGCCTGAGCAACCCACGCTCAGGAGTGAAGTAGTTTGGTCGTGGATGCTCAGCGAGGTATTATCCAGGGGTGCTGGTACCCTCCTGGGGTAGTCTTTTATGTAATTCCACTACCATGTTGATGGGGGGGGGGGGGGGGGGAAATTGGGCCTCCGGCCACAAGCACTCACCAAGCGCAACGCAGAGGTAAACCTCTACTTCACGCTGGTATTCTGTGAGGTCGTGGTACCACCCCGGTTCGAGCTGACCCATCCGTGCGACAGCAAAAGCTACCGCTTGGCTCTACCACTGTTAAAATTAAATTAAGTTAATTGCACAGGATTTACAAAAACTGGTATATGGATTGTTTCATTTTAGCACGTTTTTCGGAGAAATATTCTCTAATGATCATGGCTATAGAACACTCGGGTATTCAGATTACTACCGATGTTATTAAATCTAAATTGCTCGATATGGAAGTTTCCCATTTGACTGAAATAGATTCTAATGGCTTTGCATTTGCTGCGTATAAAAATGCATTCAAAAAGAATAATACTTTGAATGTGACACTAGGTGGCAGCACTTTAAAACAAGGCGTCATGGCGTCAGGTAAAATGGCGGTAAATGAAAAAAAATAAAGTGCTATAAATGCAAACAAAATGGATATTATAGGACACTGAGTCCTAACTGTCCCGCTGTTATATACAAATAAACAATCCAAAGCTTTTAGTGCAGTATTTCTGAAAAGTGAATTTAACAAAACCGATTGGTACAATGACTCTAGCCCCAGTGCACACATGACAGCAAATGATAATTCGATAAAAACGCAAATTACATGCAAGGTTTATTAGAAATTGTTATTGCAAAGGAGATGAAAGTGCCAGTTGTCTATTCCAGAAATGTACAAATTATAACTGATTTTAATTATGATATCACAGTTAAAAAGGTGTTGTGCGTGCCAAGTCTTAGAACACACTTATTGTCATTAAGTGAGTTCTTTGAAAACGGAAACAGAGTTGAATTTAAACCAACTCATTTTTACATACGCAAGAAATCTGGTTCCACTGCCGAACTAGTCAACAGTGTATACAATTTAAAATTAAAAGTAACAGATTGTATATTGGCAACGTCGGCAGTAGCAAGCGCAGAACTATGACATAGGAGTCTAGCACATATCAACAGTTGTGACTTGAATAAGATGAAGAATGGAGCTATCGATAGATTATAAGACAATCTAACGATAGCTCCATTCTTCATAACACCAGTTAAATTTGAAAATGAAACATGTACAACTTGCTGCAAAGGCAAACAAATGAGATTATCATTTTCACCCTCGGGATAAAGAATTCTGAGATACTACATATAATACATGCTGATTTATGTGGTGCCATGGAAACAAAGTCTATTAGAGGTTCAAAATATTTTCTATTCTTTGTGGATGACTATATGTAGTCGCAAGACCTTCATATATTTTCTAAAACATAAAAACGAAGTAAGCAAGAAATGGAGAGAATTCAAAGCAATGGTTTAAAATGAGCAAAATAAAAAGATAAAGATACTGTGTACTTTTACGTATGTTATGCGAGAGAGCTAATAGAACTTTCATCGCTGATACAAGATTCTTATTATTTATGCAAAGCTAGAGAAAAAATTCTGAGCTGAAGCAGCTAGTACAGCTGTATATCTCAAAAATAGTTCTATTACCCCAAGTTTAGAAAAAAAAACTCCTTATGAAGTTTGGAATTCAAAGAAAGTAGAACTAATGCACATTCGTCTTTTGGGAAGTCTCGTGATGGTCCACATTCCCAAACAAACAACACTTAAGTTTTTAATAAAGTAAATAAATGTTCTTACGCGCTCAATCAATTAAAAAAAGTGACTGACATAAAAACGTCTGTTATGACTTACTGAGCTTTGCTGAGTCTATACCACGTTATGAATTGGTGATGTGGGGAAGTAGTTCAGATTAGAATCGGGCATTTATTGCGTAGAAAAAGTGCATTAGGACAATCTGCGGAGTACGATCTGATGAATCGTGTCTGCCTCTATTCGAAGGTCTTGGAATACTGCCATTACCAACGATATATATTTTTCAAGTTTGTGTTTTTGTGCAAAGACACAAACAATTATTTGAAAAAGCTTGTGAGTTACAGACTACTTACTCACGTAGGGATCTACACAAGCTAGTACTTTAGGATATATGTATATCACAAAATATGGCAAAAATTGCCTTACCATTTGTGTCCGAACATATAACCAACTTCCTGACGAACTTAAAACCCTAAATATTACATTGTTCAAAAATAAATTGTTCAAATGGCTCAATGAAAATAATTTCCATAGCGTAAAACTATTCTTAGATAAAAAAAATTACTATAAATTGGATAGTATTTGTAAAAAAAAATAATTTACTTATTGGTATAGTATTTTTACAATATATATTTAATAAAGCTATGCGACTTCCCTAGGTATTGGCTAATTATTATATTATTATTTATCTATATTCTAATGTTTAGTAAATAAGGTGACTAATGTATTTCAAATATCTAGGAAATGTTTGACATTGTTTAAAAATATTTGCAAGCTATGTAAAATAAGCAAAACATTAGCGCTAGATTTTTACATGTGAACAACATCTATACCATGTTTTATGCAAATAAAGGTTACTGATATTATTATTATTAAATGAGACAAAATTCTGAGCAGTATGTCCTTGTTGCTTACTCAAAAATGTGAAGGGCCATCTTGTTTATGACCCAACAAAAATATTGTGACAGTCAGAAAAGATGTTATTATAATGGAAACTAGAACAGGTGCAACCAAAATGGACGCAGATAATGTTATTTGTATCCAGACTGAAAATAAACAAACAAATATCGAAGATGTACCCATAGAGAATGAAAAGAGCAGGTGGAACAAAAATTGACGCACATAATGTTATTTGTATCCAGACTGAAAATAAACAAACAAATATCGAAGATGTACCCATAGAGAATGAAAAGAGCAGGTGCAACAAAAATTGACGCAGATAATGTTATTTGTACTCAGACTGAAAATAAACAAACAAATATCGAAGATGTACCCATAGAGAATGAAAAGAGCATAGATTCAGTGGAGGAGAATGATAATAGCAGATATTAGGTGGGGGAGTGTTCGTTAAATGAATCTCTGAATAATTAAATGAAATCCGTAAATGAAGACACATCACTAAGTATTATACCTTGTAGGGGATAGTCATGATATAGTATTATTTGCTGATGATACTTCCTTGATTTTTAAACTTAAACGTCAATAATTTAAATGTGACGAAGTGAATAATGCTATATCAAAATTAGTGCATTGGTTTAACGTTAATAATCTGCATTTGAACGGAAATAAAACTAATTGTGTTAAATTTATAACAACGAATGTTAAAAATCTGAATACCAATGTGTTTTTAAATGGGGAGGAATTGAGCCCTGTTGTATCTACTGTTTTTCTTGGCATCACTCTTGACGCAAAGCTTCAGTGGGGCCCCCATATATCCAAATTAGCAAGCAGACTAAGTTCTGCAGCCTATGCTGTAAAAAAGATTAGAGGTCTCACTAGTGTCGAGACAGCTAGATTAGTTTATTTTAGTTATTTCCATAGCATAATGTCTTATGGGATTTTGCTATGGGGAAATGCGGCTGATTCAGAAACTATTTTTGTTTTACAGAAGAGGGCCATTAGAGCTATTTACAATCTAAAACCGAGAGAGTCTCTTAGAGATAAATTTAAAGAAATTAATATATTAACTTTGGCCTCTCAGTATATTTACGAAAATTTAATGTATGTTCACAAAAACAAAGATAGTTTTAGTAAAAAAAGTGATATACATTCTGTAAACACTAGGAACAAACACAAGCTAGTGATGCCAGTTTCTCGACTCCACAGAGTCAGTAATTCATTCTTGGGGCAATGTATACGCTATTACAACAAGGTCCCGGAAAGTGTACAGGTTCTCTCTATTACCAAGTTTAAATGTTTTATTAAGCTGAAACTGTATAAAAAGGGTTATTATAGTATAAATGAATACATGGTTGATAATAACCCCTGGGAATGAGGTGGTCGCTTCCAAGCAGTTTCTAAAATAAATTTTGTAAATAGTTCGTAATCATTTATATTGTAAAATTTATTTTAAAAAAATTGTCCCGCTGGGTTTCTTGCTGGTTCTTCCCAGGACAGAGGGTTTTTTTTCGAACCAGTGGTAAAGTAAAAAATGACTTTCAATAACAATTACACATGTAATGTATATTGAATAAAAATGATTCTATTCTATTCTATTCTATTCTATTCTATTGATACTGATATTCCATCCTGTAAGATTCAGGAAGTTCCATAGCTCCTACAGAAACAGAGAACAAAATGACCTCCTGATAGATATGGTTATACCAATATGTGTGATTCTAGTACTGTTTCAGAGTAGATTGTCTTATTAGAGGCAATGAGAGGACTAGAGACGGAGCAGTGGAAACAGGCTGTACAGGAGAAGCTAAAGTCATTTAAAGAAAATATTGCTTGGGAAATTGTCGATGTTCCATGTAGTGAATCAATAGTGCAGTGTAAGTGGGTCTTAAATAAAAAGATTGAATGAAAAACAAAGTGCGATACCGTGCAAGGCTTGCGGCAAAATGTTTTATACAGCGGTATGATATAGACTATGTAGATACGTTTTGCCCTGTGATGAAGCATTATATGACACACATAGATGTAAAACTGCTTTTTTTAAGTGGACATTTAAAAGAATATATATATATATATATATCTATTCTATCTATTCCTGGAGGGTATCCCACTTCTTTTTTTAAAAGTATAGTTACTATATATATTGATGATTTCTTGATATTTTCAAATAATAAAAGTAAAACAGGAACGTTAAAAACATTTTAAATTCTGAATTTAAGCTTAAAGACTGTACTGTAAAATGTTATTTAGGTAAGAAAATCAAAGTTGATAAAAACTGCAACACTTTAACTGTGGGCCAACAACAATATCTAGAGCAGTTATTGTATAATGATATGCTGGATTGTAAGTCAATTGATACTCCTATTGAAAACAAACTTAATCTGAAGTTAATCTGGAAAAGATTTAACTGATATTCCTTGTCAAAAACTGATAGGCAGTATGATGTACTTAGTGTTCTTACACGACCAGATATTGCTTATTCAGTAAGCTAATAGAGCCAATTTCATAACTGTTACAACCAGACTCATTATTCTTATGCTAAAAGGGTATTAATATACTTGCATAGTACAAAAAAAATATTGTTTAAAATACAGCAAGGTAAGTAATGAAGGGATAACAGGTTTTGTAGATGCTGATTGGGTAAGTGACATTTTAGATAGGAAGTCTTACACTGGTTACGGCTCCAATATGTCACGTTCTGTAATCTCCTGGTAAAGCAGAAAACGCAAGAGAGTTTCTTTATCAAGTACTGAAGCAGAATAAATTGCACGGAAGATGTTTATTTAAGACATTTTATGTCAGAGATTACTGGCAAGCTACATATTATTTCCTTATACTGTGATAATCAAAGTGCATTAACATTTGCAACAAGTCAGTAAGCACATAATAGATGAAAGCACGTTGATGTTAGATATCACTATGTTAAAGATGCTTATTTGTCGTGTACACCTAGAAAGAAAATAGTCTCAACTTTATTTTGATAAGTGGGGGTGTTATAATTGTTTATGGTGTATACTACTAGCGCCATCCAGTTACATCTTGTGTAAATTAATGATTTAAGAGGAATAAGGTCAATCTGTAACGGAAATGCAACGTGATCTAATAATTTTGACGGTAAATATTATAATATTTATAATATAAAAATAAGAACAGATAATTTTTTTTATTATTGTTTACGTGAAATTATCATTGTCTGATTATATGTATTTGATTGTGTACCTATGAGGGTGACATGATCTAATGGATCAAACCCTCTATAATGAATAAAGATTTAAAAAAAAAGTTAACATATATACGTGTGTCACTATGAACGCATTGCAGAATATATTCTCAAGAGTAAAACATCAAAAACTGTACAAAACATTTTCTGGGGTGGGTTGAAGACTCCCACTGCTAAGCACTACCCGTGCCTTCATTTATAAGTTAACATACATACGTGTGTCACTATAAACGCATTGCAGAATATATTCTCAAGAGTAAAACATCAAAAACTGTACAAATGATTTTCTGGGGTGGGTTGAGGACTCCCACTGCTAAGCACTACCCATGCCGTCATTTATAAGTTAACATACTTACGTGTGTCGCTATAAACGCATTACAGAACATATTCTCAAGAGTATACAAACATAGAGGAAAGTGTGATTAACGTAAAATTTTCCTCTTTGAGGCTCTAAGTTGCGCGCAACAGACGACAATGTGTCGAGCGTCTCTTGACATTCGCCACAAGAGACCGAGATTAAACAAGAACCTTGCAAACTCGTGGTACAAAGGTTTGCCTCGAGGTTAAGCAATGCTTTAAAGTCTAACAAAAGCATAAAATATACGTATCGTTACAAAACACCCTGTAAAATTCCTTAAGGGGGATTTTTATTTTTTATGATTAAAGGCATTGTAATTAAAATGTTCCCGTTGCAATTTTAAGTATATAATTGGTATAATTCGGTAGTGTTGTATTTGTTTCAAATCTTGCGAGGAATTTGACAACTAATTCCTTTAACCCATCATTGTCGAATAACTTTTATATTTAATTATCTTTGAAATGAAGAAGTTGCATAATTTTATTGCCACACACTTATTATTATAAATGAAAGAATACTCGTAGTTCATTAAATATTTTTTTTTACTAACTATTCTATTTATTTAGTAATTATTAATAAAAATAGTTAAAATTTGAAATGAAAAAATGACTTGTGATTGCTTGTGACGATGATATGGTAATGAAATAATGCAAAAACTTATGAAGTTCTTAACTGGCTGATCGTAATTTATTTATTATAGTTAAGTACTAAAATGTGAGAAACTGCTAAATTATCTCAAAAAGCGTTGCTAGTCACTGGAATGTATTTTTTGTACACATACTCGTCCTCAATGTAGCACTTGCCCACGAGTATTGCCAAGTCATTACCATGATGGAAAGGATACCAATGAGATGTTTTCTAATGTTGCAAACGAAAGTCTTTTATCAAACTTAGTATATTTTCTTCAACCCATTTAAACTCAAGTTAATCAGGCAAACATTCCATCCAGTAAAATAATGAGACTTCAATTTAAAAAAAAAATTAAAACAAATGTGTTGTTTTAGTTATTTTTGTATAGGTTTTTCGAAAACATTTTTAGGTTTAAGACGTCGAATGATATTATTAGATTAATTCATATACTGTCAACCTAACTGTTATTCCACTTTGAATGTCATTACTTAACGAGGACATTTATTGGTATCTTTATTACCATATAAAATTATAAATAAACATATAAACAGTGAAAAAACAATCAGAATTCTACTAAACATATGCTCAACAAAATAATGTTAAAAATATAAGGTTATTTCAGTGGTTTAAGTAAAAAAAATCGAAACATAAGGGACATCGAAAAAACTTAAGGTACACTTTTTAAAAAATATGCCCTTATATATTATATTGACTGCTTCAGGTGTATTCGTCGTAAGCGCGACCGCTGATCATTAGTTCGCGGTTGCGAATCCCAGGGCAGCCAAAACACCAGTTTTGGATATTTCTTTGAAGAAATTCTCATTAGCAGCCCAGGGTCAGGATCAGACAGCTGGCGGTGTTTAACTCGCTTGCCTCAAATAGAACATAAAGCCGTTAGTCCTGCGCCTGATCTCCCTACAGTCATATTGGATTGCCGTTCCATCAAATTATAGGAACGAGGAAATAGAGAACTCATCTGTGCTTTTTACGTGGTAGAGCCATGCTGCAGCTATATTAGTAGTATAGTTATAGCACGAATAAGTCGGGTCGACCGAGGGAGGACCACGCTCACACAGAATAGCAGCGTAAAATAGCAGCTTAATACTGCTGTGTTACGTATGGTGAGTTTAGAGAACCAGAGACCCTTTTTACTGGAAAAGAGGCATTCTATCTTAGTCCTCACGGCTAACAACGCATCTGCATTTTAATTCGCAAACGAAGATAGATGCAGATATCTGTGGGTCACAGCAACCACTTACCATCAGGTGGACTGTGTGCTCGTTTGACACCCTAATTCCATAAACTCCTGAACGGATGAACGGATTTTAATAAAGTTTATTTCTTTTGATAAGTGTATTCTTAGCTATGTTTCAAGAAATTCAACCCTTTTTTGTTTCGGGGGTTCTTAATTATTTTATTTATGTTATATTATGAATATATCGAGATTCGTAAATTAACCTATACCCACAAAATAATAAGATAATATGCTTTGATGTGATATGATCTTTTAGAAGTCGAAAGATTGAATTTTGGCATTTCCCTCTTAAGACGCTTACGGGAAGAAACCGAGGCATGGATTTCTTAAGTTGCCATAGTACTGATAGTCTATAGAACGAAATTCACTATTCAAAAACTTGTAAAACCAAATGTCACATGAGACTCATGAACTTGTATGTCCTCTTCTTCTTCTTCCTGCCTTTATCCCAAACTATTAAGGGGTTCAGCATAGCATGTCTTCCTCTTCCATTCTCGTCTATTAGTTTTCGTCTCTTCACTCGCTCCTTTCTTACGTATTTCATCACTAACACAGTCCATCTATCTTTTCTAACACCTCTTTCTACTCTTATATCCATCCATTTTCATAGCTGCATTTCACCGATGATTGCGACTCCGTCACGCGATACCGTCTGTCAGCGGGTTGATGACTGAGAAACTAGGGTGACCTCGGTCGTCACTGTATCACCACCTCAACCCTTGACTGAACCCATTGGTACTCCTCCGCCAAAGCCAACCTCAAAACAAGGGAAGACGTTTGCGGATGTTGCCCGAAAATCTTTACAACCGGCACCCTCTTGTGGTCGAAAGCGTAAGAATGTGGAAATAAAATCAGTTCCAGTGGTGACCCAAGACAAGATTGATAAAGACGTGTTTGTAGTATAAACTACAAACACAAATAGTTGTAGACACATTATCTACCAGTATATAAATACTGGTAGATAATGCCTCAGGCTTTAAGTCCGCCTACATAAATTACAGTGGATATGAAGTTAAATACATTAATAAATATATCTATCGGTCTATTATATTTTATACCAGATAACAATGTAAAATATAAAAAAACACCGGGCGTCGGCTATTATTAGTAGTAATAAATACGCCTATAATGTCGATGTCGGTAATTATTACTGAAAAAAATCATCCGACCAGCTATTAGGCAAAGTTTCACCGAGGTCGTTACTTAAAAAGCAGTTACCGTGCTCTTTAATCTGTAATTATCGGTCATTAAAAGTAAACAAATTCACATAAATACTTTTTGTTTATATCGGAGGTTCACTCTAGTACAATCAAAAATTTATAACGTTAGCGGAAGCTGACAAAACTAACAGTATACCAGCGTTAAATAACACAATGCTGCTGTGTTTCTTATGGGAGCAAACGACGCATTATATCTTAGATGACGCATTTGCATTTTAATTCTAAATCGAAAATAAATAAAGGTGTCTAAATATCTCGGCATTCACTGGCTCCACAGCAATTAAATGCACTGTATGCGCGTTTGTAACTTTTAATTCATATGAAAAAAAAATTACCTCAGATTTATTTATAAAGCGCACATTTATGGAATATATGTTACATCAAAGTGCACAATGAGTCTACCTTTATTTCTTTCAAATTCTATATGCATTGCCTCAAGGATGTGTCCACCGCGCCTCTCCCAATTCCTAGATTTTTCAGATATACAGAAAACCTGTTTTATCACGATGTTTCTTTACACAGCCTAGTGCGTAGTAAATCAGCAGTTAATTTTTTAATTACCATTTTCATTTGTCCTGTACAAATGAAGTTGTTAACTGAAATTTTGAAACATTCCATACTCACCTAAAATCCAATTACACTAGATGAGACACAAAATTAATATTTATAGAAGGTTTAGCGTTCATTTATTTTGAAATTGTGCGATTGATTCAAGGAATTAACTGAACATAATTTCCTCTAAATATAAATTAAAGCTGGCCCCAATAAAGGGCTCATTTATTTTGATCAAAGTAACAAAATCGAATATTCATTATCTTTTGTGCTTTGTATAAAATGTTGATCATCATTATAAGTTATTTGTGTAACTGTGTGACAGAGTAAAATAAAACAATTGATAGACACCAGCATCATCGTGGTAACAATTCAAATTTAATTAAAAAAACTGGGGTTTCTTCTTTGTAGAATAAGGTGATAAACGATACAGTCCACCTGAGGGAAAGTAGATTCTATGGTCCATAGACATCTACATGCCGGCTTTTTCAAAGGCTGGCAACGTACCTGCAATTCCCTTGGAGTTGCACTTGTTCATGAGCGGGGATCAACACTTACCATCAGGCTCATTTGCCCCCTTTCTAATAAGTTGGGAAAAAAATATTTTTGATCAAAAAAATGCGCGACGGTCCTCTCTTGATATTAATCTAACACTACCCAAAGAATTATGAAGAAACCGAAACAGTTGAAAATCTAAAGATGCAAGGTACGGACTACATGGTGGATGCATTAACACTTCCTAACCAAGCTCTCTCAATTTTTGCTGTGTGGCCAAATATGTGTATGGTCTGGCATTATCATGATGAACGGCCACTTCTTTTCTGTTGATCAATTGCGGTCGTTTTTGTCAATTTCTTGCTTAAGTCTCATAAGTTATTGACAGTAGAGATCCATATCGATGGTTTTGCCCGGCGGTGAAAGCTCATAATAAACGATGCCCTTCCAATCTCACCATACACATAGCTTCACCTTATTGTGGTTCTGGGTTTCGCCACAGTCTGTGGAGATTCGCTACATTTTGACCACGATCTTTTTCGCATGTGCTTGTCGTAAATGATCTACTTTTTATCTTTAGTGACCAATCTTTTCAAAAATTGTTCGGTTTCATTACGTTTCAATAGTGAATCGCAAATGAGTACAATATTCATAAGATTTCTTTCAGTGAGCTCGTGTGGTATCTAAATATCGAGATTTTTTGTATGACCAGACTTTTTCAAATAACTGTTTTGTGATCAACTTTCAATTCGGCTATGTCGTAACTACTTATATGCCGATCTTGCTCCACTTTTTCAATAATAGCGTCGATTTTATCCATGTTAGGGCGACCGGAGCGAGTTGCATCTTTGACAACAAAATTCCCGGACAGAAAATGCTTAAATCAACTTTGTGCTACTATTAATAACACTGCATTAGGTCCATAAATGTCACAAACTTTTTATCGCGGCTTTAGTCGCATTTTTCCCCTTTTTTGTAATAAATCTTCAGAATGTATCAAATCTCATTTTGGCGGACATAAGCACGATTGAAAAATGTCGGGAAAACGATTTTCACTTTTTTTAAATGTATTGATATTAAAACCAAACAAATTTTATGAAAATAAAATACGAAGAAACATTTTTTCCGACCGGTTATAAAAAAAAGATAAATCCACAAGTAAGAATCAAAAGGTAAATGCGGATGCCAACCCAACTCAAAAGCGTGCCAACTATGGCAAATAATTTCCAAATGAGACAGTCTATGGGGAAGGCCTATGTGCAGCTGTGGACCTTTGATAGTATGTAATGATAAAGTGATGATAATCATGATGCGATAGATATTTTTGGATTAGTGTCTTCTTACTGAATTCTATTAAGTATTTAAATACTTAATAGAATGCAAATAAACATAATGTACATAAAAACTTATTTCCTAAATGTTTATCCTGTATGTACGCGCTGTATTGTGCTATATAATGTACGAGGTATTGGCTAACGATAATTGGTGGTATTTGAGAACGTTACTTGCGTTTGCTGACTACAGATACTGTCAAATAAGGATTATAAATGAACACATGGGACAAATAGTCCGACTAGGTAAGTCCAACTTCGACCGAGAGGTTAATCGACGGATACAACTCAGTTGGACAGAGTTCGGGAAATTACGGCACATCTTCTCGTCAGGTATACCTCAAAACTTGAAAACGAGACTGTACACTCAGTGCGTGTTGCCAGTGATGACATACGGAACTGAGACGTGGTCGTTCACTGCTGGCCGGATGAGGAAGCTCAAGGTCGCTCAGCGAGCTATGGAGAGGGCTATGCTCGGAGTTTCTCTGCGTGATAAACTCAGAAATGAGGATATCTGCAGTAGGAACCAGAGTGACCGACATAGCCCAACAGATTAGTAAGCTGAAGTTGCAATGAGCCGGCCATATAGCTCGAAGATCCGACAACCGATGGGGAAGAAAGGTTCTCGAGTGGCAGCCTCGTACCGGCAGGCGAAGTGTAGGCCGTCCCCCCACTAGATGGAGTGATGACCTGGTAAGATATGCAGGAAGTCGATGGATGCAGGTGGCTCAGGACCGTGCTTTGTGGCATTCTTTGGGGGAGGCCTATGTTCAGCAGTGGACTTGTGAAGGGCTGTAATGATGATGATGATGTAAGTCAGTGATATTCAAGTATATAGTATTTCTATATCCTCAACAAGAATCAAAATGTAGATGCGTTCTCACCACTGATGAGTGACTGGCAACGAGTGCCTCATTACCGGTAAAGTAAGTTCACGGTTCTAGACACTCTCCATATGAAACACAGCAGCAATATATTGCTATTTTACACGAGCACTACTTTAAAAGCGTTAATTTTCCCTAGTCGAATCGAACAAATGCACATGCCTTCTCTTATCTATAGGAAGGGTCCTCTGCCCAATACTTGTTAACAGTCTTCACATGGCCCATTTGTCCTGAAACCGTGATACAAATACGTCGTGTACTTTACTTTTAAAAAGTTGCTTGCTGGTTCTTCCTAGGACAGAGACCTTTTTCCGAACCAGTGGTGAAGGAAAGAATTACTTTCAATTAGAATAACATGCAATCTATATTGAATAAAAATGACTATATTCTAATAATCTAATAATTCTGTGTGCATTAATGATCATTGGATTCCGGGTTTGGAATCGGAGTCAGGCAAAAAATCAAAAAGTAAGTGAGCGCTTTAATGTCACAAAACTCCGGAGACAGCAAGTTAGCGTTGTTGCACGCTGTGCCTTGAACAGAACGTAAAGCCGCTGCTTCTGCGTCAGATCTCCGATAGCGTTGGATTGTAATTCCTTCATACCATGAGAGTAAAGAAAAAAAGATTGCACCTGTGTTTGCGCACACACTCGTGCATTATAATCCTGTCCTGCGCACATGGCTAGTCTCCGTTTGACACAATTTGTATTTTTAATCAAAGACTTCATCATCATCATTAAAGCCTTTCATAAGTCCACTGCTGAACATAGGCCTCCCCCAAGGAATGCCACAAAGCACGGTCCTGAGCCACCTCCATCCATCGACTTCCTGCATGTCTTACCAGGTCGTCACTCCATCTAGTGGGGGGTCGCCCTACACTTCGCCTACCGGTACGAGGCTGCCACTCGAGAACATTTTTTCCCCATCGGTTGTTGGTTATTCGAGCTATATGGCCGGCCCACTGCCACTTCAGCTTACTAATCCATTGAAATATGTCGGTTACTCTAGTTCTACTGCGGATATCCTCATTTCTAAGTTTATCACGCAAAAAAACACCAAGCATAGTTCTCTCCATAGCTTGCTGAGTGACCTTGAGCTTCCTCATATGACCACGTCTCAGATCCGTTAGTCATCACTGGCAACACGCACTGGTTGTACAATTTCATTTTTAAGTTTTGAGGTATGTCTAACGAGAAGATGTGTCGTAGTTCCTGAACGCTGCCTAGCCGAGTTGAATCCTCGATTGACCTCTCGGTCGAAGTTGGACTTACCTAGTCGGCCTATTTGTCCCAGGTAAACATACTCGTTATAAACTTCGAGCTTAGTGTTCCCAACAACTATCGGCATAGGTTTGACATGGGCGTTAAACATGATTTTTGTTTATGGGAGACACTATTGAGGTCATTGAGCGTAGTGCTTAGGTCCTCCAGCGATTCTGCCATAAGGACTATATCGATATATATAATCGAAGCTGAGTGATGTACTCGCCATTGATATTAA
Source organism: Parnassius glacialis (assembly GCA_033319125.1). Lineage (NCBI taxonomy): Eukaryota > Metazoa > Arthropoda > Insecta > Lepidoptera > Papilionidae > Parnassius > Parnassius glacialis. Next base: position 56,624,650 of record JAVANC010000005.1, read on the forward strand.
TACCGCATCCTTTCCAGTTGAGTAGCTTGAAAACGTCTTCTAATGCATGGGTGAAGAGTTTCGGGGATATAACGTCACCCTGTCTTACATCTCTCTCTGCAATTGGTAGCCCTACTGTACAACCACTTCAGCACTTCGATATACCGACAGTCAACTTGGCACCGCTGAAGGGACTGCAGCACCCCCCGAAGTTCGACGGAGTCAAAGGCTTTCTCATAGTCCACATACGCAAGGCAAAGTGGCAGATTGTACTCCTCTGTCTTCTGTACAATTTGCCGAAGGGTGTGTATGTGGTCCATGGTACTAAAGCATTTTCGGAAACCGGCTTGTTCGGGAGGCTGAAAGTCGTCAAGTCTGCATGCGAGACGATTCGTAATGACTCTCGAAAAAAGCACGTAGAAGCGGCTCAGAAGGGAAATCAGTCTGTAGTTCTTCAAGAGAGCGTTGTCACCTTTCTTGAAGAACAAGACCACCGCACTTCTGCTCCACGCCTCCGGTGTAATGCCGCCATGGAGGACAGAATTAAAGAGCTTCTGAAGGACTTCAAGTACCGCTTTTCCACCCGCTTTCAGAAGCTCCGCTGTAATTCCTTCCTCGCCCGGGGACTTGCCGTTTTTAAGGCGTTGGAGAGCCATTCAAATCTTGCTCAGACTGACGTCCGGGATATCTTCGGAATAGTGTCGGATAAGACTCGCTCTTGGATCGTTACTCACACTTGCGTGTGGCTCCATCGATGACGTGTACAGCTGCCCATAGAACCTCTCAATCTCACTCAAAATCTCAGGTGTCCCGGATACGATGCTGCCACACTCGGTCTTCAGCTTTGACAGTTGGTTCTTTCTGGCAGACAGATTTCTGGCAAAGATTTTGGAGCCTTGGTTCCACTCGATTGCTTCTTCAATACAAGCTGTATTGAAGTTGCGCAAGTCCCGCCACATACATTTGGAGATCTGTCTGTTCAGTTGCCTGTATGCTGTCAAATCTGTTGAAGAATGTGGCTTCATTTCCTGTCTAACAGCCATGAGATTAAGAGTGTGATCGGAGAGTTTTTGTGTTCTTCTGCGGCGAGTCTTGCAGAACTTAGCTCCGGCCGCATGGATAGTTTCCACGAGCTTGTCATTCATATCGTCCACTTCATTGCAGTCTTCTAGGCACTGAAAATGGTTTTGTAACTTGAGCTGAAAGGTTTCGGGAATTTGGAACAGAGCACGAGGGGGACGGAGCGTTGACTTCATTAGACGAGACCTCTTTAACTTAACGTTTAAGTTCAGTGTGCCTCTAACCATTCGGTGATCGCTACCAGTTTTCACCCTCGCGATCTCTGAGATATCACTGAATAGTTGTCGTCTGGTCGTCATAATGAAGTCAATCTCATTTTTAGTCGAACTGTCGGTCTCGACCAGGTCCACTTCCTGTGGGGCCGCTTCTGAAAGAAAGACTTCATCATGAAGAGTCCTTCTTTCTCCATGAAGTTGGCCAGCTGCTGGCCCCTTGGGTTCCGTTGCCCTATTCCAAATTTCCCTACTTTAAGCTCATCGTTCTCTCTTGTGCCTAGTTTTGCATTGAAGTCTCCCATTAACACCGTATAGTGGGTTTGGGAGGAATGCATGGCTCTAGATATGTCCTCATACATTTCCTCCACCTCTCTTTATTATACCTAACACGTATTTAAAAAAATCGTATAGAAATTTTCTCTTTTATTTTCACAGATTTTTAATTTGTAAGCTTTGAAGGTACATGTATATCTTCAGGCAGCAATTTTACAAATTTAAATAACAGTAGTTTAACACTCAACTAATTGTACCACATTTTTAGCAACCTTGCTTTACCCAGTACTGTGAATACGCAAGCTGCCATGCATTACTTAAAAAGTTTGTCTACTAATCATAATTATTTTCATTATCGTCGTCACTACGACCTATTTATTTTTATTTAATTATTTATTTAAATACAACGGTTTTTAATTCAATTAGAGAAATTAATGAAATCTCACTGCTAAACAAATTCTTCCTTCTAAAATTGCCACAAGCCTTCTACATAAATTGCCACGTAGGGTCGATATTCATATTTACCAAGCTTGGTAGGTGGACGGTAGTTGTTATAATTACGATAAAATTAAATGTTAAAAAATAAAAACAGCTTTTTTCATTTTGTTAGGGCGTCCAAAGATGTAAGAGATTAGTTGTAAAATTGTGTGAATTAAACAAAGCGATTAATATAAAGCTTGGGTTGATACCAGTGAATGAGTTTTATTAACGCTATTATTTCTTTTTAATTTTAATAACCTTACAGCACAACTGTCGCGCACCGATAACGAACTAAATGAGTGGAAGTGGATGTTTAATTCTTTTATTTACGCTTTGTGGGCACGTAATCGCAGTTTTAATTAAAATGCCACGTGCAGTGATCGCGTTTATTGGAAAACAAAAATAACAATTTCGCTAACGGAAATTGAGTCGGCAAAAACTCGAAAATTGCCTTCAGTGCAGTAAAACTAGAGGGCGGTTCATCGTGTAAAATGTTATTGTCACTGAATGGAGTAGAGTGTATTTGTGTATTGTATTTTGCTAGATGTGGTCCAGGACGTTTGGCGGGACAAACTGAAATGTTTTAGTAGTTATTAAAATAAAAAATAACAATGATTATAATAATTTTAAACTATACTGTTATCTTAACAGCCTATTAAAGTCCCCTACTGAACATAATGCTGCCCCATAGATTACCTCACAGCGGGAATATTTGCCATAATTGCCACGCTTGGCTAGCGGGTTGACCATAGCAGTTTTTATTTTTAGTCGTTATTAGGAAGAGACGCTGCTGCCCATCTGATTTGTTTCTCTCTGTCGCCTCTTACGGCACCCACTGTACTATGGGGGGTATGTAGTGTCTTACACCGCCACTACACGTTAAGTTTAATGCTTAAAGTATTTTTATGATAAGATTATAAGATAAGATGATTTATTTGTTAGAATATGGTACATTTAAGTTGTTACAGAATAATTGAGATCCTAAATATTCTGCAGTTTCCTGCGTACAAATATTTTCAGACAGATTATGTTAGAATTTAAGAGAATACCAAGACATTAATTACTATAGAATATAAATATACTTACAGCTATACTTAAGGAAACTAAGTAGCATCTATATAAAAACAAAAATGTCAATCAATTAATTCATAATATTTTCTAGTTAAAACATGTCAATAAATTAAGTCGATATTAATTTCAATAATTACAATTCAAGTCAAATTTATCATTTAAGAAATCATTTATAGAGTAATAACATTTATTTAAAAGAAATTGATATAATTTACGTTTAAAGATTCCTATGTTCATTTTTTTGAAACAAACAGGCAATTTGTTGTAAGCATGTATTGCCATGCAATATACATTTTTTGAGTAAAGTTGAATTCTTTGCTTTGGTACAAACAACTTATGGATGTTTCTATTAGTCCTAATTATAACGTCGTTTTGTTTTTCAAATAAATTACTATTTTTGTGAACAAAGACACATATACTTTTATATAAATAAGAGTTCACAATCTGACAAAGTCTCGATGGAAGGACGCGCACCCTCTACAATACCTTCACTTATATCAAACTAGTGACCTGCAATGATTTGAAATAGGTAGAATGTATAAATGTTATTCATATTTAGGGTACTCAAAGACCATTTATTTTATTAATATTTAATTTTTTCAAAAAATTGATTATATCTTTCAGACAAAAGTCTATTACAATAATCTGTTCGTGAAGCTTCATTACAAGCGGTTCAGTCATTCCGAAGATTATTCCGGACAGACAGACAGACAAAAGAATTGTTATTCATGTCTTCATGAGATGCAAATATACCCTAAGCTCAATAAAAGACAGTTATATACATCCGATTAATTATAGCAATTATCATTTGCATCATTATCATCATCATAAACAGAATTTTTAAGTTTAGCGTTACTGTTACCGCCTATCCAAGTCCGCTGCTGAACATAGGCCTTCTTCTAAATACTATCGCTGTGATTGCTGGAATCTAAAACGAAAATCAACCGTTTTAATTTTCACTGTCTATCGTTATGAGAGATTAGAACCGTTATTTTTATTTCACTTGACAAGCGGGCCTTCTGGTTTTAATGTTGTCCCTTCTTCGTTTTATTATTTTTGCCAAAGGTAATACCTTAAAATTTTAAAGACTTCTTTATTCCTTGCATGGAAGATCCATCGTCATGTACTCTGAGACAGAACTTGACGTACAAATATGTGCTTTGGTAGCATTTTTAAAAGTTTTCTCGAAAGAAGCGCGAGTTTTAACTTCTAAAGAGTTTCGAGAAATTTTACAGATTTAAATTGAGAATTTATATCTAAATTGAAACTGAACAGAATCCTTTAAGTACTACTCACAAAGTTAAGACTTGACTGCGTAATTTCACCGTAGCTCTAATCGTTGCCTGAACAGATTTTCAAAGCTGTTAACGCAATCTCTGCTCTTGTAATGCGCCACGTGTCGCAGCATCTATTGTGTCAGCGTAGTAACACGCGTCGTATAGTACGTCGTACACATTATTACTATAGATAATAAAGTAAAAACAATATTTATGAGTCATCTTTGTATGCACTCTGCAACAGCTTGCCCAGTACCAGGCATTTGTCCTGTGATAAAAACATAAAATTTTAAGATTATTCAAATATAATAAAGACAAAATAGTCTAATGTAATATGTCTCAAACAACATGATTACCTATATCTTCTAGGCCATCATCATTGAAGCTATGAATAATTATTTCTGTGGATGTGGTGAAATATAGTTCCATCGATCTGAATTTAATATGCATGATGTGTAGCACTGCACATGCATTGACTATTAGAACAGCAGTGTATGGCTCATACATTAACTAGCGTTGATGAGATAGACACCTATTAACAGACTAGTTTACCGAATAATATTTTTATGTTTCTGGCTCCCAAGGCATTGATTTTTCATTGAGGTCATAAACCATGGATCCAGAGGATATCCATCATCACTTAAAATATTAAACATAGAAATTGCATTTGGAAGCCTTATAGACATTTTCTTCCAAATAAATTTTAACAGACCAAATAAATGTGCGGTAATCCCCATTGTCAAAATATCACCTCATGGTTGAGCATATAAGTGAATTTGCCCATATGAGAGCTTTGTGTCTAGCTCCTGGCCATTTAGTGTTGATGTTTAAAATTAATAAGTCCTGTCACACACCTAAAATATACTTAATTAGATATACCTATTAGTGCTAAATAAGTAAATAAAATTATTAATGATGTTCCAGGGTGGAACTAGGTACTTGCATTAAAATTATAATGTAAGCCCTTAAGATTAATAAGTATTATTTAAATTTTACCTAAACTGCTGAGTGAAATGTTTTTTCAATAACACTTTTCTTACTGTCAATAATATGGGGAAGATACTTTGTTCATATGTTGAAGCAAGTACATAGGTAAAAAATAACTACTGAAGATAAACTTACAGCTTGTATATTTAATGAATGGCCCCCATGTTGAACACTTACATTTGCCTCTTTATGCAGTTTTGGAGCTATGTAGTCTATGGCTCCAATTGCATCTGGGAGTTGCTGTTGGGCATATTAAATTTTTTCTTTGGCTGCTCGCCGCTCTTCATGGGTCATAGGGAATTTTATATGTTTTCTCAATAATTTTTGATTAACAGCATGTATATGTATAACTCGACTAACCGATTTTTGGCTCATGCTGCAACCCTACAGCATGCCAACTGATAGTACCCAATACCATAAAATAGAAGTGCCGTCAGTAGGTACCTATTTAAAAGGAAATGAAAGGAAAAGTTAATACAATCGACAAACAGTGTTAGTTTTTTAAAGGTATAGACAATTACATGATGACACTCACTTGAGAATCCACAGAATGTCCGCACGGCTGTTGTTCTTGAAGAGATGGTCCAAGTTCACCTACAAGCTCGGTAAACATATCTTTTGTGATTCTGTAAAGGTATAGAAATTGATTATCCTCTAAATCCAAGGGATTTTCACTTTCGCGCCGGTTTCGTGCGATTTGCCGACGTATAACCATAACATGCCAATGTTCGAGCACTGACAAATTCGAATATATTGAATCGAATAGATTTATTCAAATCTATTCGATTTTCTATTCGATATTAACCCTTTCACTGTCCCGTGCACTACATATAGGTCACTGCTATTGTCTTACTATTGTGTCTGAAAAGCGGACAGTCAAAGTGTTAAAACATCAATTCAACAGCTTGCGATCGTAACGAACACTTGGCGGGCTGTCTAAAATGATTTTTAAGATATTGGCTAACTTAACAAAAAATTGTTAAGTTTTCAATAGTGTTGTTACGGTACCGTTATTAAATTGATAGCTTTGACAGAAGAAACTACCAAATATCGTTATATTCTGATCGTTATGACTTAACAACTGAAATTAATTGTTAGGCGGTTGCTATCTATGTCTAGACTGCAGGCACTGGACGTCTCGCACTTATGACGCTGCGTCTCATCGCCGGTCTTGCTATTAATTTTAGGTCAGGCGTAAACGACATGGTCATACTGCCGTCTTATGAAAGGTGGATGATTTTTTATCATTCCCTATAGTCTCGTACACCGTCACCACGCGGCACTAGTAAGTAATACGGGCATAATCGTCAAAATAAATTGAAAATTCACATTTTGTATTTTTGAAAAGAAATTGTTTTGATGTAGAACATAATTTTTAACAGCTGTTTTGTTAATGTCTTATAAATTTTAAACATTTTTTGTAGGGGTTTTCCCTTACATTTTATGATAACTACAAAATGCTAAATGATATAGATGGTAAATGCTATGATAATAAATTAAATCAACCGTGCTGAATGCTGATGATACACTGATTTATTGATTGATTGCTTGATAGGATTTGCACGCTTATGACAAAAATGGTACAGAAACTTAAGCTATGTAAACATACAAAATTATGCTTTATTTACATGTACGATAGCTCGTACAGTTTTTGTTGAGTTTTAATTGCTTTTTTTTACTTTTAAGTTGAATATTGTTAATAGTGTCCCGCACGGGACAAGTATTTGTATGGCCTACAAATAATTGTTCCGGGTCTGGATGTTTGTCCTTGTGCAATTTGTGTTTGTAAACTATGTTTGTAAAATCCTAGTGTGGGGATAACATTTTCAAAAAAAAAGAATGTTTATATATAGGCCTACGTAAGGTATTTCAAAAGATGTAATAAAATTACAAAAATATTTCGAAGACATGTGAAGTTCGCCAACACGTATTGGGCCAGCACAGCGGACATTTCCTTACCCACCCTCTCAGAAATGACAAGAACCCTGTGCCCAGTGGTGGAACGTATATAGGCTGTAACTTTAACCACTAGTTTAATGTTGACGAGGATAGTGCCCGCAATTGAGGGAGAGCGGCAGGTGCTCTTCAAAATAGGTGAGACTCGTCATTTTATTTGAGACCGTGGATTTTAGATAATTAATTTTTAACATCTTTAATATATTCTTTCTACTTTTAAATTAATTACTAAAAGCTATCACCTGCGTAAATAGTATACTTGTTTGTGTGTCCCTCGGGTGCCGCGGGCACAGCGCGTTGCGTCACTCCCATCCCACCCTCTAATTCTCGACCCAGTCCCTACCCCCGGTTTCCTACTCCCCCACAGGTGCGGTCTCCAATTTGCAGCTCGTTTGACTCAAATACGACGTCGTCTATAAATTACATCGTTAAGGAATTACTGTTAGTTTGCATTAGGTTGTGCAGATAGACGTCTAACTGATTTCTACAGTTTGTATTACTTGTTTAGGAATGGAATAGAGTAGTTTATGCAACATTTTTATTCAATGTGTCTTTTTTATAATATATGTCAAAAACAAGCTAACATCTTTCCGTAGCCCATGGCTACTTTAACCAATTTCAAACGAATAAAGCCGCAGAGGCGGTGTTAATTGCGAAGATTAAAATGTAACTCCTTCATTATCGTTATCATCATTACAGCCCTTCACAAGTCTACTCCTGAACATAGACGACCCCCAAGGAATACCACAAAGCACGGTCCTGAGCCACCTGTATCTATCGACTTGCTGCATGTCTTACCAGGTCATCAGTCCATCTAGTGGGGAGTCGCACTACACTGTAACTCCTTACAGCTGCTTTTTGTGTATACAAACAGACTCCTCTGCACTTAAAACTGGAACATTATTACTGGAACATATTACAAAATTCTACACGAAAATGTGTTCCATTATACTTTTACCACCAAACAAAAAATAAGAGTGAAAATTTCAACAAATTCCATTTATGTATAAATTCCATGTATAGTGGCGAAGCCACAACTTCATAAAAAGTCATAAAAAGCTACTACTAGAAATGCCAGAAAGATATTATGGCTTCCAATTAATGTCCGACCGAAGGTTCCTCTTCGGCTACCTTCGGCCAAAAAGCCACCTTCGGTGAAACCATTGGCTTCGGTTGGTATGGGCCGAAGCTTTAGCCGAAATGTAAGGTTTCTAGAAAGCGCCGAAACTGATCAAACTTTTACGAGTGAGCGCGATGGACGTGGTGACATAATTTTTATCTTCTCTAGATCAAATGCTAGATAATTAAAACTACTTTCTTATATTATTCACTCAATATAAACCTTTCATTTAAAAGTTTTAAAATAATTTATATAATTAATTTTATTCAATACTGAACTGAATTTCTTAGGGTTTTTAAGCCTTCGGTTTCAGCCTCAGCTTTGGCCAAAAGTTGTAGGCAATAGCCAGCCAGAAATGGACCTTCGGTCGGACACTATTTCCGTGAGATTACGTTTACCTATAAAAACTTGATTTAACGACAAAGTGTAAAAATCGTAGCACTATAGGGAGTATATGAATTTATATTCGTTGCTGTCACATAGCTATATCGTAGCAATGTTGTAATGCGCTACGAAATTAAAATTTAGCGCTCGGGTGGATCTTGAAAAGTGGTTTTAAATATTTATAATGTACTTCAAAGGAGAGGAGAGACTTCATTGCGTTGTTACTTGTTACTCTGTATTATTTGTATCTCTTTATAATAAAGCGTTAAATGTAGCGTTTGTGTGAGCTCTCGTGTTAGACATTAAAGCAAGAATGTTTTATTAGAACGTATGACTTTTAGCATTAATGTATACATTTAAACTATAAAAAGTACGCTTTATTGACGACCACCTGGTGTATTATAAAACTATAATTAAGCTATTAATTAAAGTATGAATAGAGGTTTCGGCACTGAAACGTTATTTTGGCATAGTGACCAGAGATTCTGACTGCCAGGCCAGACGGTCGTCAAATTCAAATTTTACAAGATTTGTAATTGACATAAAATATTTGTTCCATGTTTGCATTTTACGTGGTAGAGTTGCTGTAACTGTCTGGGTTCTGCTGACTACCAAAACATGCTTAGAAAGGATCACGCTCGCATGATGAGAACCAGAGACTGGTAAAGAGGCATTTCATATTAGTCAGGGGTAAACACTTCTAAATTTTAATTTATAGTCGTAATGGTAATGTGTAGTGCAAAGACGGATTAATAGTGCAGTGGCTTCTGCAGGTTTGAATCTCGCACGGATCAAGTAAGTATTATTTGTTTCGGGTCTGGATGTTTGTGTTTGTGCAAGTTAAGTTTGTAAACTGCCTCTACAACACAGGAGAAGATACTAGTGTGGAGTAAAGTATTTGAAAACAAACAATAATGAAAAACTACTTTAACAACATCAGGGGACTTCATTCCAACCTTAACGCTGTCCATTACCATCTAGAGAAGGCGAAGCCGGCCATGCTCTTTTTAACCGAGACTCAGGTGTCCTCTCCGGCTGATACTTCATATCTCTCCTACCCGGGGTATAAATTGGAACACTTCTTTGTGCCCCAGGCTGGACTTTGTGTATACGTAAGAGAGGACCTCTGTTTTCGACGCCTCGGCAGTCTAGAAGGTACGGACCTGTCCATCCTATGGCTGCGCGTAGAAAGCGACGACCATCCCCGCGTCTACGGGTGCCTCTATAGGTCCCATAGCGGTAATGCCGACACAGACCGACTCATCGACCACGTCCAAATGGCTGCAGACTCCGTGCTACAACAGGTCCCATCCGCATAGATCGTGATACTCGGTGATTTTAACGCCCACCACGCTGAATGGCTTGGTTTTCGTTAAACCGATCATGCGGGTAGATCTGTCTATGACTTTGCTTTGGCATATGGTCTAACACAACTGGTTACTTCGCCTACGCGGATCCCAGATGTGGAAGACCATGTACCTTCCCTGTTGGACCTTCTGCTGACCTCTCATCCGGACGGATATCAGGTCTCCGTCGATGCCCCTTTGGGCTCTTCGGACCATTGTCTGATCCGGAGTACGGTGCCACTCACGCTCCAATCGCAGTTGCGATCTACAGCTTGTCGCCGTGTTTGGCACTATAGGTCAGCTGATTGGGACGGGATGCGGTCTTTTTTTGCATCCTACCCTTGGGGGCGGGTTTGCTTCTCGCCGGAAGATCCCAGCGTTGTTGCCGATTCTGTTGCCGATGTGGTACTTCAGGGTATGGAACTTTTTATTCCATCCTCTGTGGTGCCCATCGGAGGCAGATCCCAGCCATGGTTTGGTCGCTCCTGTAAAATAGCATCACGCTATAAGCAGGAATGCTACCAGGCCTGGGCTGACGCATCAACGTCTCGGGATGTAAACACCAGCGCACTTAAAAAGAAGTATAATTCCGCCTCCAGGTCCTTCAAAAGCGTCATTGCCAAGGCAAGGTCTGAGCACATCGGCAGAATTGGTGAGAAGCTAGTTCGCCTTTCTTCGGGAACCCGTGAATTCTGGTCTCTCGCCAAGGCTGTCCAAGAGAACTTCTCTCAGCCATCTCTTCCATCTCTGCACAGAGAGGACGACTCACTGGCCCATGCCGCAAAGGAGAAAGCCGATCTTTTGAGCTCTCTTTTTGCGTCCAACTCGACTCTAGATGATGGGGGGAACACACCGCCGACCATCCCGCGATGTGAGTGCTCCATGCCGGATGTGCGATTTACACAGCGCTCGGTTCGCAAAACACTCTTCTCCCTGGACATCAGCATGTCGAGTGGTCCCGATGGAGTCCTTCCCATTGTGCTGAAGGCGTGTGCTCCGGAGTTGGCACCGGTTTTAACGCGTCTTTTTCTGTACTCCTACTCTTGAAGCGTAGTCCCGAACTTATGGAAGACAGCTTTGGTCCACCCGATCCCTAGAAAAGGCGACCGCTGAAATCCGTCCAACTACAGGCCTATCGCAATCACCTCCTCCAAAACAATGGAATCCATTTTAAACTGCCAGCTCATGAGGTAACTTGAGGATCACCAGCTGATTAGTGACTACCAGTGCGGTTTTCGTCGAGGTCGATCAGCTGGTGATCTTTTATTTTATCTGACTCATAGATGGGCGGAGGCAGTATAGTCCAAGGGGGAGGCATTGGCCGTTAGCTTGGACATAGGCTTTCGATCGGATCTGGCACAAAGCGCTTCTTTCGAAGCTTCCTTCGTATGGGCTTTTCAAGAAATTGTGCAAGTGGATCACCAGTTGCCTTGCTGATCGGAGCATCAAGGTAGTAGATGGTGCATGCTGTGATTTCAAGCCTATCCACGCTGGTGTTCCTTAAGGCTGCGTGCTATCACCAACGCTGTTTCTTCTGCATATCAATGATATGTTGCTAACTGGTAGCATTCATTGCTATGCAGACGACAGCACTGGTGATGCCTTATATACCGGCCGTGCCAATATTTCTCGGGATAACGTCACCGAGTACCGGGACAAACTTGTGTCTGAAGTCGAGTCTTTGCTTAACAAAGTCTCGGATTGGGGCCGACTAAATCTAGTCCAGTTCAATCCATAGAAGACGCAAGTTTGCGCTTTTACCGCTAAAAAGAACACCTTTGTCGTATCTCCTCAGTTTCAAGGCACTCCTCATGCTGCCTCAGCTAGTATCGGAATCCTTGGCGTCGCCATATCGAACAGTGTGCAGTTTCGTGGTCTCTTGGAAGGGAAGGCCAAATTGGCCTCTAAAAAGCTTGGCGTGCTCAGCAGAGGGAGACAGTATTTCATGCCGGCACATCCCTTGCATCTTTACAAAGCGCAATATCGGCCCCACATGGAATACTGTTCTCATCTCTGGACCGGGGCACCCCAGTGCCAGCTCCTTCCACTTGACCGCATCCAGCGCAGAGTGGTTCAAATCGTTGACGACCGAGTTCTTTCTCATCGGCTCGATACACGGGCACTGCGTAGAGATGTTGCATCTCTTTGCGTATTTTATCGCATCTATCACGAGGAGTGCTCTGAGGAATTGTACGGACTAATTTCAGCCGCTCAATTTCACCATCGCACATCGCGACAAAACTCGCGTTACCATCCATACCATCTGGATGATTGGCGGTCCACCACTATGCGATTTAGAAGAAGTTTTCTCCCTCGCACAACTTCCTTGTGGAATCAGTTACCACCAGTGAATTTTCTGGACTGATACGACTTAGGAACATTCAAGAAAAGAGCTTACACTTTTCTAAAAGGCCGGCAACGCATCTGCAATTCCCCTGGTGTTGCGGTTGTTCATGTGCGGCGGTAGTCACTTACCATCAGGTGAGCCGCATGCTCGTTTGCCTCCTCTTCTATAAAAAAAACGGCTAAAAAAACAAGTGTGCAATTCATACGCGGTAGAAGTAAAACCTTCTAATTATATCTATACTAATATTATAAAGAGAGAGAGAGAGAGAGTGCTTTTGTTGGTTTGTATATATATGAAGGGTAATCTCCGGTATCACTGCTTTTTTTTTTTAATTATCTTTCAAAAATTGAAAGGTACATTATTCCAGATGAACTGAGGCATAATTTTATATATATATATATATATATATATATATATATATATATATATATATATATATATATATATATATATATATATATATATATATATATAAATATATATATATAAATATATATATATAAATATATATATATATATAATTATAATATATATATATTACTCCTATTTATAATGATATTGTTGATTAAATACGAAACAGTTTTGCCTTTTGAGAAATTCCACAGCGTGAGCGACATCAATAGTTAAGGTTGCACGCAAATAATGTATCGCTGAGTTGTTCCTCTTGTAAAGTCCTAAAATAAGTCTAGGGCAGCATGTGTCTATCTTCTAAGGATAACTCTTAGTAAATATTTTTACATAAAAACTATCGCGTGACAAATTAATCAAGTTGGCGGTCGGAGTGACGCCGGCATGAGTCTCTCTAGGTAAGAAATGCAAAGAATCAATTTATTTTAAAACCTCAGAAAAACAGAACTATAAATGTGGTACCATGATGTTTAAAAATTAATTATACCTACCTAAAATTTAAGAAAATTGTTCAACGCGGGCAAAGCCGGGGCGGACCGCTAGTAAAATATGAAATAAAAATATTTCATGGCAAATTTTTTATTTAATAAGATAATTTTCAACTACAAATACGGCATAAAATATAAGGTACAAGTCTAATTTTCTTTCGAGTAAATTGTTTTGTAATAGCACCATCTACTTTATTCTATAGGTAAAGTCATTTTATCGAACAAAAATTAATTAACTATCGAGGTAGTTTGTAAAGTAGACGATAGTGGCCTGAAGTAATGAAATGGTGGATCGTTATTAATGGATTAGTTAATACATTTTATTCCATGTGGTTAATTCTATTTATTGAAAAACCGGCCAAGTGCGAGTCGGACTCGCGCACCGAGGGTTCCGAACAAATCCGTAGGTATATGAGTTTAAAATTATTAAAAATATTTTTATTATATGATGCAACTAAAAATTTATGCTTTTCGCAATTTTTCCTTTATCTGTGCTATAATACGTTGCTTCGTGCCAAATTTTAAGATTCTCAGTTCACGGGAATGAATGCGAAATGCGAATAACGAAAATTTGCGGCATAAACGGCTGTATCTTTTGATTGCGTTGGCTCAGAAGTTTGATTTTTTCACAGCCATAAGGGACAGTAGACTTGAGTATTTGATATAAATTTCAGCTTGATACCTCTACGCGTTCCTGAGAAAAAGGGTCTTGACAGACAGACAGACAGACAGATAGACGGACAACAAAGTGATCCTATAAGGGTTCCGTTTTTTTCCTTTTGAGGTACGGAACCCTAAAAATCTGTAAATTTTTATATTGCTTATTTTAACAGTTAACATTTATGATGATATATTAACCATCTTTAAAGCACCGCACAAAAAGGAGACAGAGATAATAGGAAACACTGTATTTAAATAAATATTAGCAGTGCTGTAAATATTACTAATACATATTCCCTTTAACCATTACTCGTAAGCTGAAAATGTTTGTATTAGGAGTGGTTCACGACAGTAGTCGAATGGCGAATTCAAACCTACAACCTTTCAAAAACGCGGTCCGCTGTTTGCCATTAGACTACTGTCGCTTATTTCACTGTATTATATCTTTTTCTCTCGCAGGCTAAATCCTATAGATGTATCCTATGATGTTTTTAGTGTCACTTTTTCTTTTTATCGACTTTCAAATCACAACGATTCTAAATAAGTTTCACTTCAGAAATTGTTTGGCTTCAGTGTCCACTTACCATCGTGTACACTGAGTGCTCGTGTCACCATTATATGTATAAAAACTGGAAGTAGCACTAGTTGGTTATCGATCTCGTCATTATTATCCGCTGTAATTAAGGAATTGGCTTCACCTTTAAACTCGTCTGTGAGCGCACCGTGTGTGGAACCTGTTCCAAAAGTTGGTGGATTTTTACCGTTAATACCGATATTTGCTGGAATATCTGCTGCTGGAGGTTTGACAGGAGGAGCAGCTGGCATTGTTAAAGTAGACAAGGCTTTTAAATTTGCTAAGGAACTGTCTGAATCTGTGCCTTTGAAACAGTTAATAGCTTTGAAGTTATCACTCCCAAATATCATGAATTTATTTGTACAGTTCATATTAATATTAGGTTAAAAAGTGTAAACGAATCGAATTCAAATTTTTATTATATATATTCAGTTTTATATTAAAATAATATTAATTTACAAGCTGTGCCCGCGGCATAGCTCACGTATATAGGCTTTACTTAAAGAGTTTGACGTTTACGTAAGAGAATATTAAACGATTTATATCATTACTGTATCAACAAAATAAATCATTATCCTCAAAGTTCTATGTCGTTTATGATAGAGCTTCTGTGTAAACGACGTTAGAAGTAGACTTATGTATAATATGTATATATTATATAGCGATGGTGCTGTTAACATTTTTAAAAATAAGAGATTAATTGAAACGATTGATATATTATACGAAACATAAATAAACTTATAAACCAGTGCCCGCATAGTTAGCAAAAAAAAATTGATCCTCACCGTAACCAACGAAATTGATAATAGCTCTTTTAAAATTTGATTTACCACATAGAGTACTCGGCGGTGAAGAATAAATGAGTTTGTTTTTTTTAGATTTTTTAGTCGTTATTATTTTTTTTATATAGGATAAGGGTGACAAACGAGCACACAGTCCACCTGATGGTAAGTGGTTACTGCGGCCCATAGACATCTACATCTATCCTCTATTACAAATCAAAATGTAGATGCGTTGTCACCCGTGAGGACTAAGATGGAATGCCTCATTTCCAGTAAAAAGGGCCTCCGGCCACCTGCACTCACCAAGCGAAACGCAGAGGTAAATCTCTACTTCACCTTGGTTTTCTGTGAGGTCGTGGTACCACCCCGGTTCGAGCCGGCCCATCCGTGCGACAGCAAAAGCTGCCGCGTGGCTCTACCACTGTTTATGAAGTTGCTGCTGCCCATCTGCTGATTTGATTCTCTCTGTCGCCTCTTATGGCACCCACGATATTGTGATATCGCCAATCATTACACGGTCGTGTTTAAAGAAAGACAAACAAAAGTTTAGTTAATAAAATAAGCGGCCCCTGTGTTTATAAGCAAAGACAACGGGATTTTAAAACAAAGACTTCATATTGAATATCGCATTTATTTTTTATTTTGTCATTCCAGAACTGGCAGCAGCGAATTTAAATATAAAATGATTTACAACGTGGTAACGCAGGTACGCGGATGTACGGCACGAAATTTTAATTGGTTAACACCCAACGGCTTGCGATAATAAGTTTTGTTGCAGAGATTTTTAAGGGAAATTTTAACACTTTCTAAAGTTAAAAATTATTAAATAACTAGCTGTTCCCCGCGAATTTGCCCGCGCGTAATTTATTACGATTGGATTTCATGAGTTTTATTTTTTTGCGCGCCTAATTCTTTTTCTAAAATAAAAGTAGCCTAAATTACTTCTTATAACATCAGCTATCTGCCAGTTAAAGTCCGGTCAAAATCGATACAGCCGTTTCGGAGATTAGCCGGAACAAACAGAAAGACAGAAAGACAGACAGACAAAAATATTTAAAATCGTGTTTTTGTTATAAGTATCGTATATACTTTCATATGAATATAGGAAAAAGCTGTTATTTTCTAGCTGTTACAAACAGACACTTCAATTTTATTTATTTGTATAGATATTCGCAACACTGCAAGTATTCAATCTTGGTTTAATTATATTTATGTTAACTAAGATTAGAAATTTTTATTTTTATTAATATATTTTATAAATTGTGCACAAAAAATATATGACATCTGTCGCATTTCATCTGTATATACATATACATTTATAGAGAAATGAAATGCGACAGAGGGAAACAAACCAAAAGATGGGTAGCATCGTTTTCCCAGTAACAACTATGAAATGAAAAAATCCGCTGTTGCCTACCAGTCTACCACACATGGCAACTGTAGCAAATATAACCCTAATACGAGTATAACCCCTATGATATAATGTGCCAAGTTTGTTATTTTTTGTGTTATTTTACTAAATACACTATGCCGTCCTCACTCGGGGCTATAGTTAATATACTGTATAGTAAAGATGGTTAATATATATTTTAACTGTTGAAATAGACAGTTAAAAAAAATTAACAAATTTTTTAAATAAATAAAATTAACCATATTGAATAAAATTATCATATTCTATTCCATTCAAAACAATCCACGACGTTACTGATTTGTATTAGCCGTGTTCATTTATGCTATCTAGCGTCGTTACCTTACGTACCACCGTGAAAGTCGATCAATTTTCGTTCGATAAAATGACTTTATTAATTGAATCGCGGTTTACAAAACAATTTTATTTGAAAGATAACATTCTTTAAAAACATAAATATATGTATTCTTTAGATTTATTACATTTAAATTTAGGCTTCTCATGTCTAACAAATGAGGATTTTAACAGATTTTTTGCTATAAAATCAAATTTATATCCAATATTTTATGCTCACATTGTGGTTGACAATTATCATATTAAATAAATTGTTTGCCGTTAAATCTTTTGAAGTGTTATTTTTATTAAACTGTACGAAATGATAGTTTTAACATATAGATGTAATAATTGGCTGAATTCATTAGTGGCTGATGTCAATTTTATGTACTTTGTTGTTACGCTATTGGCTAAAATATTGGTTGGTATTAATTTACACGAAACGCGTCAGTTTAATAATATTTAAAACATTGACATAAAATAATTGGAAAATTGGAAGTATAATAATAACGTTATTAGTGAAAACATGTCTGTGCTTAGAGCATGCACAAATGGATTTACTAATATTTTTAATATTTTAGATGAAAAAAATAATTGGGTCTTGAAATCTTACATAAATATCAGCTGGCTGTTCCCTACAAACGTCCTTAGGATTAACACAGTAGTTAACGAGGCCTGCGGCTTCCCGCTCGTTAGAGGTTTCTACTGCGCCCCTCTGTGTTCACTATGGTACAGTGCATGTAAGATTGTGAAAGTGTGAGACGTAGAATTAACTATCTTTTGAAATAAATTGAAAAATATTAATTTTACTGATTTTTTTCGCGTTTAGTTTTACTTTTTTTTAATTCCCGACGTTACAGGTGCTTTGCATGGTCACGTGACTGAGATGGTTGATGTTCCGATGTCAAAGTTAACTCAGAGTACCTTCATTACATACTTTTTTTAATTATTATTATTTTGGTACATTCTACGCAAAATGATTAAATAAAACTAATTTTACGGGTTTTATCGCGTATATTAACTTATTTTAAATTCCCGACGTTTCGGGTGCTTTCCAGCACCCGTGGTCACGGGGGGTACTGAGGTATTTGACGTCCTGCTGTCATAGTTAGCCCGGCTACCTTTAGTTTTTTAATATATTTTTTTTTAATTTCTGGTTCTATTTACGCAGAATGAGCTTACAGTATCTTGAAGTCTAGCAGTAGTATACTTGGGTTTGGATTTAATTTTTATTAATTATGGGATCCCAAGCAGATGGCAGCACCCATCCATCTTCTCTATTGAAATAAGGATGTTTTTTTTAATTTCAATAGCCTCGCGAATCATCCTTGGGAGGAATCGGTGTTCTTTTGCGAGGATTTGAGGTCTATCAAATCTAATGTAATGGCGGGGGCGATCTTGAACATGTTCACAAACTGCAGACTTCCCGATACGTCGGTGCTTCACGTCAGCTACATGTCCTTTAACGCGGGTTTTTATAGATCTTTTTGTTTGTCCTATGTCAAATCGAAACCCAAGTATACCACTGCTAGACTTCAAGATACTGTAAGCTCATTCTGCGTAAATCGAACCAAAATTTAATATTAAAAAACTGAAGGTAGCCGGGCTAACCATGACAGCAGGACGTCAAACACCTCAGTACCCCGTGATCACGGGTGCTGGAAAGCACCCGAAACGTCGGGAATATAAAATAAGTTAATATACGCGATAAAATCCGTAAAATTAGTTTTATTTAAATGTGTAGTGTTCGCGTAAATATAAGAAATCATTACGTAAAATGAGCTTACTGTATCTTGAAGTCTTGCAGTGGTATGCTTGGGTTTATGGTTAGATTAATAAATCACATTTACAAACAAAATTATAGTCATCATAAGACAAATATGGGCTTTTCTTTAACTTATTTTAGTTGAGTTTTTACCATGTAGTGGCGGCGTAAGAATATCCACTACCCCTTATCATCCCGTGGGTGTCGTAAGTGGATACAATCAAATCATGAGATGGGCAGCAGAGGTTTCCTAATAACGATTAAAAATAAATACTGCTTTTGCCAACCCGCATGCCAAGCGTGGCAACTATGGCAAATATCCCTCCTATGGGGCAATCAATGAGGGAGGTCTATGTTCAGCAGGGGACTTTAATAGGCTAGAACGGTAACGCTAAATTAATTATTATTTTTCAAATGTCCTTCCAGAATTCTTATTAAAAACTGTTTCTACATACGAGTATATATAATTGCGCAGAACTGAGATTGCGTGAACCGACGGCTAGATACTGCCACCGCTTTATTACCTCATGCTTAATGACACATCGTGCGAAGAGCTCGTTGTTAATTAACGCGGCACGGTAATTAGTGTGTCGACTGGACCGCACAACCGTAAATTACACGCTTGAAAAAAAGAAATTTTTGCCTCACTTCATATTAATGAGATGTGTGCCTCGTCGGTCTTTAGTTGTATGCGTGCTGCTGATTATGATGTGTACTTTGGTTTGAATTTCAAGTCGAGCACAAAACCAGTTATTAGGTTTTTCTGTAGAGGGTTTCACATTAACAGCCCGTAGTTGTTTTACCCACGTTCATTGGAAAGTGAAGCTTTTGGTCCTGCGCCGGATCTTTTTCAGATCGAATCTGATTGCCTCTACCTATTCTCATCTGGTAGGGGCTTAATAGATATCTAAGAATAAATGATAAATATACATTAATATTTTTTAGATATACTAACATAAATAAATAATATATAAATTAATAAAAGCCCAACCAGATGGATGGATTATTATTATTATTGTATATATAGATTTAAAGCATACGGCGGTGTAAGAATGTCGTCCCGTGGGTGTCGTAAGAGGCGACAGAGGGAAACTGAAACAGGAGATGGGCAGTAGTATCTTCCTGGTAACCATTCAAACTTATAAAAAACTATATAGAGCCATGGTAGCACAGACGGTTAGCGCTCGCTGTAAGCTTCACAGTACTCGAGCAACCCGGGTTCGATCCCCGCCGGCACCAATAAAATTGTTAATTGCAATTTTACCACGTGCTCGGTGGTGAAGGAAAACATCGTGAGAAAACCTGCATGTCTGAGAAATGAGAAAAAAATATATTTCGAAGACATGTGAAGTTCGCCAACATGCATTGGGGCAGCGCGGCGGACATTTCCTTGCCCTAAAACTCTCTTAGAAATGAGAGGAGGCCTGTGCCCAGCAGTGGGAAGTAAATAAGCTGCAACTTTACTTTACTTTTTTTCTTGTAGGGGTAAATCACGATATAGTATTATTTGCTGACGATAGCTATTTAATTTTCAAACTCAAACGGAAGTTAATTAATTATGACGATGTAAATAATGCTCTATCGAAATTAGTACATTGGTTTAACGCCAACAATATGCTCTTAAACGGCAATAAGACAAAGTGTATTAAATTTACAATACCTAATGTAAAACATTCGAATACCAATGTGCTATTAAATGGGGAGGAGTTGAGCCTTGTGGATACCACTGTTTTTCTCGGTATTACTATTGACGCGAAACTTCAATGGGGCCCCCATATATCTAAATTAGCAAGCAGACTTATTTCTGCAGCATATGCTGTAAGAAAGATTAGAAGTCTCACAGATGTTGAGAGAGCTAGATTAGTGTATTTTAATTACTTTCATAGCGTAATGTCTTATGGAATTTTGCTATGGGGTAATGCGACTGATATTGAAGCTATATTTGTTTTGCAAAAGAGAGCCGTTCGGGCGATTTATAACCTAAATTTTAAAGAGTCCCTCAGACAAAAATGTAAAGAAATAAACATATTAACTTTGGCATCGCAATATATTTATGAAAATCTAATGTATATACATAAAAACATAAATAGCATTAATAAGAATAAGGATGTGCATTCTTTAAACACTAGGAACAAACATAAGCTTGTAATACCAGTTACTAGACTCCACAGAATCAGTAATTCATTTATGGGGCAATGTATACGCTTTTTCAACAAAATCCTAGAATATATTCAAAGTTTATCAATAAACAAATTTAAAAGGTTTATTAAATAAAAAATGTACAAAAAGGGTTATTATAATGTCAAGGAATACATGAATGAAAATAACCCCTGGGAATAAGGTGATCGCCACCATGCTGGTTCTATTAAAAATCATTTAAAAATTGTATAAATGAAATTATTGTTAAGTGAAATATGTTTGAAAAAAAAAGTCCCGCTGGGTTTCTCGCTGGTTCTTCCCAGGACTGAGGTATTTTCCGAACCAGTGGTAAATAAAAAATAAATATCAATAAGAATTATGTAATAATCAATATTGAATAAAAAAATATTCTATTCTATTCTTTACTTTTATAAAAAACTGTGGTTGCCAACTCGCCTGCCAAATATGGCAGTTATGGCAAAATCCCCTATAAGGCTATCTATGTGGGAGGCCTATGTTCAGCACTGGAATTTTGTAGGTTAATCATCGGTCACTAATAAAAACTAGGTACACAATCCCATGCAAAAGTTCTCTAAAAACTGTCTCGAATTGTTTTGACGTAATCCTAGTTGAAATAAAAATAGATTAATGTAAATTCAACTTTAAATGCACTGCCTAAAGTTGTATTCACAAAGCTACGTACTAATTAAAAGCGCACCCAAATGTTCGAGTGGGCGCTCATTCGGTAAGGACATTTTTGTCACTGATTCTATATTTAGTTTTTTATAAGTGATCGATGGTCCATAGTCACCCAACACCTCGTATTAATTGTCAAAAACCAGATTCGTTTTCGTCCTTGAGGACTAAAATAAATTGACTCGTTACTAGCAATACGGTCTTCAATTTTTTTTAGGTTTAATAGGTTGACAAACAAGCACACAGTCCACCTGACGTTAAGTGGATGCTGTGGCCTATACGAGTTTATTAGAGTTATTTTATTAAAGTTAAAATAAAAATTTATTTTTCTACATAGTCTCCTAACAAATCAATACATTTAGTCCATCTATTTTCTTAACCCAGGATTCCCTTTGAAAAAAATTCTTTGTCTTGACCCTCCCAAAACGCTTCAACAGCGGCCATTACTTCGCTATCGTCTTCGAATTTCTTGCCTCGGAGGCGTTCCTTGAGCCGAGGAAAGAGGTAGAAATCACTAAGAGCTAGATCTGGCGAATAGGGAGGGTGTTCGAGCAGTTCAAATCCCGTTTCTTGAATGGCAGCCATCGCAACTGCGGCTTTGTGAGCCGGTGCGTTGTCTTGGTGAAACAGCACTCCAGCTCGCAGTTTGCCGCGTCTTTTTTCCTTAATGGTCTCCCGTAATCTTCTTATTTGGTCTGCGTAGTAAGAGCCCGTAATAGTGGCTCCCTTTTCCAGATATTTCACCATAATTATGCCTTGAGCGTCCCAAAAAACAGATGCCATAACCTTTCCCGCCGAACTTGAAACTTTGAATTTATTTGGCGTCAGTGAGGAGGCTCGCTTCCAAGTCATCGATTATTGTTTTGTTTCAGGACCAAAATGGTGGATCCAGGTCTTGCCCATAGTCACAAAACGGAACAAAAAATTTTCTTGATCTGCTTGGAACTTTTCGAGATTGACCCTCGAAATGTCAACTCGATTTTTCTTTTGCTCGTCGGTTAACATTCTGGGTACCCAACGCGCAGAGACCTTTTTCATATGCAACTCGTTCGCAAGGATTCTTTGAACGCTACCATATGAGATCCCTGTCACCTCAGCACCATGCCTGATGGTCACTCTTCGATCTGCCAACACAACATCTTCGACTTTTTTCACGTTATCTTCAGTGAGGGACGTGGATGGGCGTCCTTCGCGATGTTCATCTTCAGTGGATGTTCTGCCCAGTTTAAATTCCTTGACCCAGCGTGCAACTGTAGAATATGGAGGAGCAGAGTTCCACAATGTTTCCACTACGTCACTGTGTATGTCTTTTGAACACATTTTTTTCAAACAGAGGTACTTGATGACAGCTCTAATTTCGTTTTTTCCATGTTGATGTTATCTCTTTGACAGTTCGTATTCAAATGAATGTATCTCCCGGAAATCGTGATCTATTTATATGATTTTTTTAGGCTGACTTAGTGAGTATATAAGCAAGCAAAAAAATTTTTTTTTGGATTTTTATGCGGACCTGAAGTAACCGATTATCATTACTATTTGATCACCCCTCGTAGATATCTACATTTATACTCAATTACGAATCAAAATGCAAATGCGTTGTCACCCGTGAGGACTAAGATGGAATGCCTCATTTCCAGTAAAAAAGGTCTCCGGTTCTTTACACTCACCATACGAAACACAACATAACGGACTCTCTTATTTAGGCGTTACAAAGCAATCACGCCTCGTACTAATATCTGGTTCTGTTAATTTCTCGAATAGCACTAAGGTAAAAATTCATAATAATGTATTATATTTACGTGAATACTAGACATAAAATGAAATTCATTTGATGAATTTTATCGTGTTTAATTTTAACTTTTTAATTTCCGACGTTTCGGGTGCTTTACAAACGTCAGGAATTAAAAAGTTTAAATTAAACGCGGTGAAATTCGTAAAATTAGTTTCATTTAATATAATTCATTTAGAAAAAATATATTGCTTACAGTTTGGTAGACATTTCGCAGTGGACAAAGAAGAATTAGAAATTAGAAAGCAACATTAACATTACGATTATCTAATCTTCGACTTGAGTGAACGTAATTACACTAAGATAGGTTAGTCAGGTTTGGAAAATTTGAATTTTGTTTACTAGATGTTGAAAAATACGTAGTTAAGTATTTATCAAAATAAATGATTCGACGATTCGGTAGAGCAGTGGTTAAGAAGCCGCAGGTTCTAATCCCGCTTAGAATACAAATATTTGTATCGGCATTATTACAGCCCTTCACAAGTCCACTGCTGAACATAGGCCTCCCCCAAGGAATGCCACAAAGCACGGTCCTGACCCACTATCATCCATCGACTTCCTGCATGTCTTATCAATACGAATTCGCGTCATGAGCGATGCTATCTTTTTTTATAAAATAGGGATAATAAACGAGCACACAGCCCACCTGATGGAAAGTTGATGCTGTAGCTCATAGACATCTACATCTATCAACGATTGAGAATCAAAATATGCAAATTGAGATTGAGGACTAAGATATATGAGTAATGCCTCGTTTCCAGTAAAAAGCTTCTCTTGTTCACTACACTCACGGAGATACAGCAGCATTAAGTTGTTATTTTACACTGGTATTCTGTGACGAGTTGAGCGTGATCCTACCGCGGTTGATTCGACCCATTCCTGCTATAACTATAAAATGGAGCGTCGCTCTACCACGTATATCTACTTACGTATAATCGCATGGAAGCCATCTGTGCGCGCTTCTGCTAACAGATTTTGACTTAGTGACCTTTAAGAAAGGAGCCTACTCATTTCTCATTTAAAAGGGAGACACATGGTCATAAGACTCCTGCATCCACAAACTTGCTGTCGGAACTTAGAGCTATGTGACTGTGTAACTTCTGATCCATTGGGCTATGACCTACAGAGCTTACAACGATAATCACACAATAGATTATTGTAGCTATATAGTGGTTTCCATCAGGTGCTCGTTGGTCTCGTGGTCGTGAATAGGATTGCTAATCATGAGGTATCGGGTTCAAATACCAGACCAGACCAAGATCAGTTGTTGGGTTTTTCTGTCCAGAAATTCTCAATAACTGCCCAGGGTTGGGAAGTTCGCGGTGTTTCACCCCCGTGTCGCGGAAAGCACGTAAAGTCGTTGGTCCTGCGCCTGATCTCTTTCCGAACGTATTGGATTACCATCCTATCGGACTTTGAGAGTGAGGGAATAAAGAGTGCACGTGTGCTTGACTTATTTCGGTAGCTTTTGTTTGTCACATTTTAGTGTCACCTACGCGTATTATTAAAAAAGGTAACCGCGACACGGCTGCGGTCTGTCTCCTCTGTAATTTATAAATGTTTGCAATGTAAATAATTTACGTGTATGTACTTTTTATTTATGTTCATGTTTTTCAACAGATTGTGTACCGATTGTTTATCTAGGTAGGGATCGTTGCAAGTGGGAATGACGCTAAAAATGTAATAATAATAATAAAAAAATATTCACTTTGTTTACATGCAGAGTACTTTAAACTATTACAGTACTGGTTTTTGGCAACATACTAGTAAGATATGATTGATCGTTAGCGGCTGTACTAGTTTTATGGTAAGAACTGTATTACAGACGCTAGCGCCTTCCACGGAGGGATGGGACGGTAGACCGACACGACCGGAGAGAGATCAGATGCAGGACCAACGGATTTACGTGCTTTCCGAGGCACGGGGGTGAAACACCGCCAACTTCCTGACTCCGGGCAGATACTGAGAATTTCTTGATGGAAAAACTCAATAACTGATTTTCTGGCCCGACCCGGGATTTGAACCCGGGACCTCATGATCAGCAGTCGCACTACTACAACCACTAGACCAACGAGGCAGTCAAACTACTTTAAAACTTGTGACAATACTAGTAATTTAAAATAAGATATTGTTACAATCATATTAGAAGGTAATTTCAAAAAATAATAATAATGTAAGAGCGGATGTTCAACTTGTTATCTTGTTTACGCAGTCAATCATTAATACTAATAAAGCAGCGCACGGCATTAAATATTTAGTATAAAGTAGTTTCGTTTCGATAATATTGTGTGCAACGTGATAGACCTAATGAAATGATAACGCCAAAACCTTATCTCAGTATAACGCACGGCAGGCTTTCAGCAACACAATTTTTTTGAATTACCACGACAAAAATTTTAAAATAGTATAATTACGTCTTTTCACTACGTCGGCTACTATCTTATGGCGCCCCGCGCGAGCCCAGTGCTATGCAACAAATATGCGTTGCTGCAAAATTATACGCCCAGGCGTATGGTACGCTTCTATTCCGTCGAGCGTTGGTGATATTTGTGTTTCACCGGTGATATGAACAGTTATTATTTTTTTTAACTGTACTTTTTGTCATAGTTCACGACAAAATTTAGAGTTTTGTTCATTTAGATTAGATATACATATATATATATATATATATATATATATATATATATATATATATATATATATATATATATATATATATATATATATTTAGATTAGATTCACTGCAGTATTAACAAGGCCGTTTTAGGACCACTTTACTTGCGCCATTTTAACGTGCAGTTTTCCCCGTACTTACGCAGTAATATATGTACGTAAGTCCATTACGATACTGATCAATTTACAACGTCAAAAAAAAAACACAAAATCGGTTCCGCCGAAGTTACAGAATCGCAATGATTTCTAAGTGTTCAAATATTATATGATAAATTCTTAAACGAGCTCGTACATTGGGTACTCGTTCAAGCTTAACAGTACATAACTATGCGGATTCACCATCGGCGCCATTGATTGCTATTTTAACCGCAAACAGTGCGGAGCGGTTTGAATTGTCGACGACCGAGTTCTTTCCGATCGGCTTGAATCACTGGCACTGCGTAGAGATATTGCATCTCTTTGCATATTTTATCGCATGTACCACATGAAGAATTGTTCGGTGATCTGAAGAATTGTTCGGACTAATTCCAGCCGCTCTATTTCACCACCGCACATCGTCACAAAACTCGCGATACCATCCATAATATCTGGATGATTGGCGGTCTACCACTGTGCGATTTAGAAGATGTTTTCTTCCTCGCACAACTTCCTTGTGGAATCGATTACCACCAGCGATTTTTCCGGACCGATACGACTTAGGGATCTTCAAAAAAAGAGCCTACTCCTTTTTTTAAAGGATAAGAGTGACAAACGAGCACACAGTCCACCTGATGGTAAGTGGTTGCTGTGGCCCATAGACATCTACATTTATCCTTGATTACGAATCAAAATGCAGATGCGTTATCACCCGTGAAGACTAAGATGGAATGCCTCGTTTCCAGTAAAAAGGGTCTCCGGTTCTCTACACTCACCATACGAAACACAGCTGCATCAAGCTACTGTTTTACGCTGGTATTCTGTGAGAGCGGGGTCCTTACCCGGTCGTGCCGACCCATTCGTGCTACAACTATACCAGATATATATAAAGATATACTATACCAGATGTCCTTTTTAAAAGGCCGGCAACATATCTGCAATTCCCCTGGTGTTGCAATTGTTTATGGGCGGCGGTATTCACTTACCATCAAGTGAGCCCCATGCTTGTTTGCCCGCTCTCCTATAAAAAAAATCAAACACATGTCTGTTAAGTATGAAATATTTCGAAGACACTTACAATCCGCTGATTCTAACTGGAGCAGTGGAGCGCTTGCCTGCGTCACGACCCTCTTATAACTTGAAATTTATGAGTTTATATTAAAAGGAAAACAGTTTTAGTTCAGATGACACATTCTATAAGCTAAAATATATTTATTTTCTTTTCTTTTAGATCTATTTTAAGACAGTTTTACATTTATTCTGTAGTTTTTATGTACGCTGTATGTATAAATGTATGTATAAACAATGCTATAATCTATCGTCTATACGTGGTTATTGCAAGAACTTAACAGATGTAAAGCTTTTTCAAGAAACTTTCATGTTAATACCAAAACCATACATTATAAGTATGTTTTTGAAAATTATTAAAATATGACAAAGTAAATAATGCTATATTTAATTTAGTAAATTGGATTAATGTTTATAATTTGTATTTAAATGGTACTAAAACGGAATGTATGAAATTCACAAACTCCAAATGCCAAACAATTAAATATTAAAGTAATTTTAAATGGGGAGGAACTGAGTCTTGTCGATATCATCATTTTTCTTGAAATAACACTAGACGCGAAGCTTCAATGGAGCCCCCACATATCAAAATTAGCATACAGACTTAGTTCTGCAGCATATGCTGCAAAAAATATTAGAAATCTTACCAACGTGGAAACAGCTAGACTTGTTTAGCTATTTCCATAACATAATGTAGTATGGTATTTTGTTATGGGGACAAGCGACTGACATTGAAATTATATTTGTTTTACAGAATCAGAAAAGGTCCATAAGAGCAATCTATGATTTAAAACCAAAAGAATCGCTCCGATAATAATTTAAGGAAATTAACATATTAACTTTGGCCTCTCAATACATTTCTGAAAATGGAATGTACGTACACAAATATCAAGACAGTTATACAAAAATAAGTGATATTTATCACGGAAATTCTAGAAACAAGCCTAAGCTAATAGTACGAGTTACTCGACTCCACCGAGTCAGTAATTAATTCATGGGGCGATGTATACGCTTTTACTATACAATCCCAGAAAATATACCAAATTTTACTTGCTCAAAGTTCAAAAACTTTATTTTATGGACAAACCATGTTCATCTTAAGACCTATCCGTTGGGAAACACTATTGAGGTCATTCAGCATAGTGCTTAGGTCCTCCAGCGATTCTGCGATAAGGACTATATCGTCGGCAAATCGAAGTTGAGTGATGTACTCGCCATTGTTGTTAATACTGTATGCTTTCCAGTCCAGAAGCTTGAAAACGTCTTCCAATGCAGCGGTGAAGAGAGTATTTCGGGGATATAATATCACCCTGTCTTACACCCCTCTGCAATTGGATAGGTTTCGTGCTCTGGTTCTGTACTCGGATAGCCATCGTAGCCCTTCTGTACAATCACTTCAGCACTTCGATATATCGACAGTCAACTTGGCATCGCTGAAGGGACTGCAGCACCGCCCAAATTTCGACGGAATCAAAGGCTTTCTCATAATCCACATACGCGATACTAATTAATACGCCACTATGCAAATTGTACTCCTCGGACTTCTGTACAATTTACCGAAGGGTATTTTTTTCCCGTTCTGGCTATTGTATCGTAAACACGTATATTAAAGTCCTCCGTGAATATTTTCGTAAAAATATTCACAAAAATATATAAAAAAGTGGATAATCACATATTCTTGACGCAACTGCGTTAAAATAAAGCATTGATATAAAGTTAAGTGAAGTGATCACAGTGGAAATATTGTTCGTCTTGCGAAAAATCTGCAATTAACACTAAATAACATAACTTAAAATTATGAACAGCGGTTATAATCATAGAGTAAATAGAGTGTTATCATTATTACCAACATAACCAATCACCAACTGACATTTGCAGTGAAGTTTTAGTGTTACAAGTCAATTAAAACTTTCTTGAAGCCAATTCAGTGTTGCTACTAGATAATTAAAATAACCAACAAAATGGAAAAAGTATGGAACTATTATTATTAAAAATAGATGAAAAACTCGAACAACAAACATTGCTCATAACAACATCGGTGACAAGAAATGTTATGGAAGCATTGGACGAGAAATTGAAAACTATCATGGAAGAAAATACTATACTTAAAAATAAAGTCTTAACACTGGAGAAAATATTAAGTGCCATAGAAAAAGAAAAACGAGGACACAACTTGGTTTTCTTTGGAGTAGAGGAGAAAGGGAAAAAAGAGTGCGAAGTAATAGACTACATTAAAGAAGTTATTGAAGAAGCAGGAACCCAGTTGAGCAGTCAAGAGATTAGCAAAATCCTGAGAATAGGAAGAGATTACAACAAAAACCGTCCTATGGTAGTAAGCTTAACAACATCATGGAAAAAACAACTTTTACTGAAAAATAAACAAAACTTACCCCAAGTAATATATATAAAGCAAGATTACTCCAAAGAAGAACTAGAACTACGTAAACAATTACAACCAAAGGTAGATGAAGAATGAAAGAAGGGAAATAAAGCCTACATAAAAGGGCAACAAAGTAATAGTGAATAAGCCGGACAGCACACTTGGTGAAAAAAGAAAAAGGGGGACATCTGGTTCACCAAAATCTCCATCACAAAAAAGAGTTAATGGAAATAACACTTTAATTGGCACTACTGAAAATTTGCTTATAACAAATACAAAAGAAATATCAAAGACCAACAATATGTTTATCTTTATGTCTAGATCAAGAACTTCTTTAATACTAGGGACTTCCCTAAATAACAAGCAACCGACAACAGTACCGGAAACCTCAAAAACTCATTAAACTAAACCCAACGCCAACACAAAACTCAACCACAAAACAATCTGCAGGTATCATGGTCAGTCCGTGGACTGATAAAGACCAACACCCCCCAACAAATGACAATTTTTTAGAAAATTTACATGTATGGGACAATTAATGTCCGCACTCTTAGGGAAAACTATAAAATCCAAGAACTAGAAGAGAGTTTAAAATCTTTTCAATGGCACATAATACAGGTGAGACGAGAGGGAGAAACGCTGATTGAACTTAAATCTGGAAATCTGTTGTACTGTTATGGAGTGAAAAAGGGACTGTATGGAGTTGGATTTTTAATAAATAAAGAAATAAAAAAATTATGTTACAAGTATATCCCACAATTCAGACAGAGTATTAAGCTTGGAACTAACAATAAATAAAATAATATATACATTTATTCAAGTGTACGCGCCAATCTCCGACGCTTCCGATGAAGAGGTGGAAACCTTCATGACTGATGTTGAAATAGCATATTGAGAAAGCAAAGCTAATACAAATTTATTATGGGTGATTTTAACAGCCACATTGGTCAACGAAAATCTGGTGAAGAACATCATGTAGGAAAATACAACTACGGAACAAGGAATAGCAGAGGCGACAGACTTATACTCCTAGCACAGACATTAAATCAAAAGGTGGCAAACACTTTCTATAAATCAAGAACAAGTAGAAGATGGACGTGGGAGCATTCTTATAAAATAAATAAAATCCAAATTGACTTCTTCTTAATAAAAAACAAAACTAATATAAATAACATATCAACAATCAGAAAAATTAACTTTGCTTCCGATCACCGTCCGGTCGAAATGTTATTAAAAATGAATAAATGTAAGAAACACAGAAATATAAACAAAAGACATATAATAAAAAAGACTCTGCTTTAGAAATAGAGGAAATAACAAGAAGGCTATTTAAAAACTTTGAATTTAAAAATTCAGAAAATGTACAAAATGAATACAAACTCCTAGAGAAAATAATAAACACCGCTATGAAAGAAACAAAGAAAGTACAACCGCAAATAAAAAAAACATATTTTTTCAGAAGAGGCCACAAGATTTTCAAAATTTAAAACAAACATTGACGACAGAACTGAAAGCCAAAAGTAGAGCGGACAAAAAATAGACTTAAAGCAGTGAAAAAAAGACTTAAAAACTCGTCAAAAGAGATTTGGAAAGCCAGAAACTTGCAGAAATAGAAAAAGCTTTGGCAGAAAACTGTGCGATAAAACGAGGCAGAGAAAATTATATCTATCGGCAAAGAACTAATACCAAACTTAGAACATGAGGGGAAAAAAGTTGAGATGAGAAAGGAAATTGTAAACACAGCAACAAAGAATTTCAAAATACTATATACCAATTTCAACCATGATCCGAGTGCCTACGAGAAAATACAGTGTAAAGATGTTGATTCATTCCTGGTAGACGAGATAACTTCAGCGATATCAAAACTCAAAAGTGAAAAAGCTTCGGGCCCAGATGACGAACGATCTGTAACGAAATTATAAAATACTCCGGCTATGAGTTACATATACTCATCACAGATTTCTTCAACAATATTTTGAAAGAAGAAATCGTACCAAAACAGTGGCATATATCAAACATAACAATATTTCACAAAAAAGGAAGCAAGGATAACCTAGATAATTATAGACCCATAAATCTCTCCTCGGGCTTGTACAAACTATTTATGATAGTCTTGAGAAGAAGAATAGAGAAAACTTTAGACGAACAGCAATCGGTGGAACAAGCAGGATTCAGACCAACATTCAGCACAATTGATCACATACACTCAGTCACCCAAATTATAGAGAAATGTATGGAATATGGCTACACAATATATCTTACTTTCATTGACTTTACCAAAGACTCAATTTACCATGATTTTTTATTCGAAACTCTTGAAAAACAAGGTGTTGACCAAAAATATATAAATATCCTAAAATATATTTATAGAAACAGCAAGGCAAGAATAAAAACAGACAAAATGGGGGAACCATTTCCATTGCAAAAGGGTGTCAAAGAGGGTGACCCGATTTCACCAATACTCTTCAATGCAGTTCTGGAGAAAATTTTCAGAAATATGTCTTGGTCAAATAAAGGATTAAGAATAAATGGAAGATACCTAAATAATCTGAGGTTTGCAAATGATGTCATTGTCTTTGCTGAGACCACGGAGGTTTTTAGAAGATATGTTCAGGGAATTTGAAAGTAAGTGTAGAGAAACAGGCTTGGAAATGAATAGGCAAAAATGCAAGATCATGACTAATGAAGAGCACAAACCTGTTAGACTTGGAGGAGGCCTACTGGATTATGTAGAAGACTTTACATATCTAGGACAAGTCATGTCATTTAAAAACAACCAAGATATGGTGATAGAACAAAGAATAAACAAGTCATGGAAAAAATTTTGGAGCTTAAAATTTATTATGAAGAGTGACCTATGCATAAAACTTAAAAGTAAGACATTTAACACCGCCATCATACCTACCTTAACCTATGGATCACAAACATGGAGTCTTACTAAAGCTCAATTAAATAAACTAAAAGTAACTCAAAGAGCAATGGAAAGATCAATGCTTAAGATTTCTAAAAAAGACAGAATCAGGATTACAGAGATCCAGGACAAGACGTGGGTGGAAGATATCGTAACAAAGATTAGGAAAAGCAAATGGGTATGGGCTGGACATCTCTGCAGACTACCAAATGATAGATGGACTAAAACAATTACAGAGTGGATTCCGATTGACAAAAGAAGGAAAAAGGGGAGACCAAAAAGGAGATGGCGGGACGGACTCTCGAATTTTGACAAATACTGGCACAGGGCAGTCCAGAGTAGAAAAGATTGGGATAAGTTGGGGGAGACCTTTCGCGCTAATAGCGATATATAAATAATAAAATATAATGAAATAACTTAAAAATTTTAAGAAAAAAAAATTACTTATGTGTAAAATAAAGGCTACTAATACTAATACTAATAATGTATGTGGTCTATGGTTCCAAAGCCTTTTCGGAAACTTTTCGGCTTGTTCGGGAGGCTGGAAGTCGTCAAGTCTGCGCGCGAGACGATTCGTAATGACTCTCGAAAACAGCATATAGACGCGGCTTAGAAGTGAAATCGGTCTGTAGTTCTTCAAGAGAGCGTTGTCACCTTTCTTGAAAAACAAGACCACCGCACTTCTGCTTCACGCCTCCAGTGTAGTGCCACCAGGGAGGACGGAATTAAAGAGCTTCTGAAGGACTTCAAGTACCGGTTTTCAGAAGCTTTCAGAAGCTCTGCTGTAATTCCATCCTCGCCTGGGGCCTTGCCGTTTTTAAGATGCTGGAGAGCCATTCTAATCTCGCTCAGACTCACGTCCGGGATATCATCGGAATAGTGTCGGATAAGACTCGCTTTTAGATCGTTACTCATACTTGCGTATGGCTCCAACGATGATGTGTACAGTTGCCCATAGAACCTCTCAATCTCATTCAAAACCTCAGGTGTCCCGGAAACGATGCTACAACACTCGGTATTCAGCTTCGACAGTTGGCTTTTTCTGGCAAACAGATTTCTAGCAAAGACTTTGGAGCCAGGGCTCCAAAGTCTTTGCACGCGTACTGTGAAAATTACAGCAAGAGTTTAGCCCTTAAGCTAGTTCTATAAAAATGACTTAAATACTACTGGCAATGTATACGCTATTACAACAGGGTCCCGGAAAGTATACAGGCTCTCTCTATTACCAAGCTTTTTTAAGTTGAAACTGTATAAAAAGGGTTATTATAGTATAAATGAATACATGGTTGATAATAACCCCTTGGAATGAGGTGGTCGCTTCCAAGCTGTTTCTAAAATGAATTTTGTATCTACCAATAATTAATGTAAAATATGCTTTTTTTTAAAAAAAGTCCCGCTGGGTTTCTTGCTGGTTCTTCCAGGACAGAGGTTTTTTTTCGAACCAGTGGTGAAGTAAAAAATGACTTTCAATAAGAATTACACATGTAATCTATATTGAATAAAAATTGTTCTATTCTATTCTTACCCAAAAGGCTAGTGTGCCAAACTCTATCAAAGGCCTTCGAGACATCAAGGGAAATAGCAAGTGCTTCCCCACTGTTCTCGAGTGCCTCGCCCCATACATGTGTGGCATACGCTAGAAGGTCCACATTTGACCGATTTCGGCGAAACCCATATTGCCGGTCACTAAGGAGGTCATTCTGTTTTAGGTATGCCATTAAGCGGGCATTCAGTATACGCTCCATAATCTTGCAGAGTATAGAGGTAATTGAGATTGGACGATAATAGGCAGGGTCGGCGCGGCTGATTTTTTTTGGAACAGGCTGCACGTTGGCCAGCTTCTAGGATTTTGGCACTATTCCACTACTAAATGAGAGGCGGAACAAGCGTGTCAACACAGGAGACAACTCAACAAACAAATACAAATTTGTACCCTAGGTAGGAGAGATATGAAGTATCAGCCGGAGAGTGCACCTGAGTCTCGGTTAAAAAGAGCAAGGCCGGCTTCGCCGTCTCTAGATGGTAATGAACAGCGTTAAGGTTGGAATGAAGTCCCCTGATGTTGCAAAAGTTCACAGATAGCGTAACAGGGGTCGTCTTGGTTGTATTGCTCCGCTTGCCCTGAGCAGCATTAGTCATGAGCCGAATTTTGCCCCTACCCCAGAATACGCGGGGCAGCCTGAGCACCCACGCTCAGGAGTGGAGTAGTTTGGTCGTGGATGCTCAGCGAGGGATTCTCCAGGGGTGCTAGTACCCTCATGGGGTAGTCTTTTCTTTAATTTCGCTACCATGTTGATGGGGGGGGAGGGGACTGGGCCTCCGGCCACCTGCACTCATCAAGCGCAACACAAAGGTTAACCTCTACTTCACACTGGTATTCTGTGAGGTCGTGGTACCCACCCTCGGTTCGAGTCGGCCCATCCGTGCGACAGCAAAGCTGCCGCTTAATGCCGTCTTATGTGTTATCTT
The DNA here is from genome assembly GCA_033319125.1 of Parnassius glacialis. Taxonomy (NCBI): domain Eukaryota; kingdom Metazoa; phylum Arthropoda; class Insecta; order Lepidoptera; family Papilionidae; genus Parnassius; species Parnassius glacialis. The sequence goes on from JAVANC010000005.1 coordinate 56,659,843, forward strand.
TGTCAATCACCATATAGTAGCGGTGTAGGATTATCCACTATCCCACATCGTCCTGTGGGTGCCCTAAGAGGCGATAAATGCAAATCTAAACAGGTGATAAGCAGACAGCATCTTCTTGATAACAACTTAAAATAATTAAAAAAAAAAACTGTAGTTTCCAATCCGCATCCCCAAGTATGGTAACTATGGCCAAATCACCCCCTATCATCATCCCTCACCCCTTACGTTTCAGCAGTAGAATTTTATATGGATTTTTAATGGATAGCCGTGATATTTACGTCCATAGTGAAAACAATTGACAATTCTCTTTTAATAAATAGATTAATCTTCAGGGAGGTTGTATAAGGGAACATATAAAAAATATAAAAAACAAAATTCACCTCTAAGTGTGAAAATTCGCAGGGTAAGTTTTAATATAGCCATTTAGACGAATTTGAGATTGTAATATTCCTTATTCCATTGAAATAGATAAAAACAACTGTAATAAAAATTAAAAGCCAAGTTCTTTGAAGTCCGCTTTTAATTTTTTTCCCTTTCGAGGCTTTAATTCTTCTATACAATATGTATTAGCATCGAATTCAGAATGTGATGATAAACATAGTGTTCTTGTAGTCCTTTGAAGCCATCTCTTTCATTTTATTTAAAGTTTTGTTGTTGTATTAATTTTTTAATAAAGCATTTGTACTTGTCTTTGTTATTCGTATGTGTTTATTAGAATTAGTTAGTATTATAGTTTTTTGAGCGACCTTGAGCTTCCCCATACGGCCAGCAGTGAAGGACCACGTCTCAGTTCCGTAAGTCATCACTGGCAACACGCACTGGTTGTTCAATTTTATTTTAAGGTTTTGAGGTATTTCTGACGAGAAGATGTGTCGTAGCTTTCCGAACGCTGCCCCAGCCGAGTTGAATCCGTCGATTGACCTCTCGGTCGAAGTTGGACTTACCTAGTCGGACTATTTGTCCCAGGTAAACATACTCGTCAACAACAGCGAGCTATGGAGAGGGCTATGCTCGGAGTTTCTCTGCGTGATAAACTTAGGAATGAGGATATACGCAGTAGGACCAGAGTAACCGACATAGCCCAACGGATTAGTAAGCTGAAGTGGCAGTGGGCCGGCCATATAGCTCGAAGAACCGACAACCGATGGGGAAGAAAGGTTCTCGAGTGGCAGCCTCGTACCGGTAGGCGAAGTGTAGGGCGTCCCCCCACAAGATGGAGTGACAACCTGGTAAGACATGCAGGAAGTCGATGGATGCAGGTGGCTCAGGACCGTGCTTTGTGGCATTCTTTGGGGGAGGCCTATGTTCAGCAGAGGACTTGTGAAGGGCTGTAATGATGATGATGATAATGATAGTTTTTTGAATAATATAGCAGTGACTGACATGCTAACAGTTCACCTGAAGAAGCAGAATCCTTGGACAAACGTAACTTTCCCATACGTAAAAGAACCTATCCTAAAACAAAAATACACACCTAAACCTAATATGAAAATCCTTACAGACTGTTATGATAAGTGTATACTGAGGTCTACCTATTATATATATTTATCACCGCAGAGGACTAAGATGCAATGCTGCTCCAACATTTAAACCAGTCTCTAGTACCTCTCACTAATACAAAACATTTTATTATGCTGCTATTTTATGCTGGTATGAAGTGCGAGCGTGGTCCTTTGGTTCTCTTCTCGACTGGGTAGCTCCATTACTTTACCTATACAGACCTGTCTTAAATATATACGTACTAATATATAAGCTCTAAAGCCTGTTACCCAGAGGGGTGAGATGAATCTTCGGACTTCCATTTGGAACTATTCTGACACACCTTCGCATCCATATATCACTACATCACCAAATTGGTCGATGAACCTCCATCTAAGGCAATCTGCTGCCATCTCTGCCACTTACTTCTGCGGCCTAGATTTATATTGTCACTTTTTCTCATATTCATTCTTTCTACTTGTCCAAACCCCTGCGGCATTGCGTTCTTAATCCTGATCGCAACAATTTAATGCAAACTACATTTTGCCCAGAGAATATATGGATATGTAGAATGAAATAAAATGCATGTTACATATACAGTACTTTTCTCTGGTTCTTAACTATAAATATAACTGTTAATATCTCTTAAAATTACATCCAAAATAATTACCTAGAGAAACGTAGCGGTGTTTACTCGTGTTTATTAGCTACAAGTAATTTATTTACCTTTTGTATAACGATAAGCCACCTTGTATATGTTGATAGCTTTCATTATGAGTATTAATTCAAATAAAGTATGTAGTTTTGAATTATAATAATACTATTCCTTATCTAGTATGGTACTGCTTTATTTAGCAATGTGGGTAAAGCTAGCTCCAAAACCTAAAGCTTGTATTTTTTTTGTGGTCCCATAGACATGATGATCAAGATGTAACCAGTAGTTAGTAGTTAGTAGTAGACTTCGACTACATTGGTGATGTTCTCATTTTATTTATATTGAAGTCGATTGAACAACATTTTCAATTTTACTACTTGTTAAAATCACTTTATAAAAATACGGACAAGACTAGCTATCACTATAGACTAAGCTATGTGAAGACAGAAACGCGAATCATTATAATTGGCTCGATTAAAGCAATCATAATGGTGACAATATATTGCTATTTAAACGTGTACTTTGTAGAGATTTGACAATGAAATAGTGTAAAAGTTATATAACAAATGATATGACGCATTATTGTTTAGATCATGTTGAGACCACATTTTGACAAGTCATTTTATTTTTAAACTAGGAAAAAAGCAAAATTGAACAATTCAAACAGTTCGTGACCGCCTCACCCATTGCTCACCTAGACATCTCAAAGGTAGGGTAGGACGCACGTTGTTTCTTCAAAAACTAAAATTTCTTATTGCTCTTTTCGACAAGCAGGTTAATAGCAATTTTAGCATATATAAAATTTAGCATATATAACAAAGCCATCGGCAACAATCGTCGCACAGTGTAGTGACAGTCCTGAGGATTATATATAATATCTTAAACCAAAAGAAATCTGTAGGTGCCCCGCTGCTTGGTAGCAGAAACAGGTAAGAGGATTGTACCAAACCATTGTCCGATGGTGGAAGGGTTGTATTTATGCAATTAATTAATTAAGTTATGAAATTCCTGCGAACACTCTCCAAAATGCGAAAAACACCTAGTAAGTGGGTTTAACATAGATTACTTTAGTTTAACTGTTACTATCATTCAATTACATAAAATTTATTTTGTCCAACCCTAGAATATAGCTCATCATACCCCGACTAGCATTATACTTTCTAGAATTTCTTGAGCGCCAGTCCTAATCGCATTCCAAGAAATCTTGTTTGCTTATATAATAATAGTCTAAGGTTCAATAAGCTTTTATTTTCTATTTGTACCATTTAAAAAGTGTTTTTATTGTTCCTTGTAATTTCAGGTATAAAATTTATACAAAACATGTCATATGACTCCAAAGAAGGTTATTGCTTTATTTGAAATTTTCTAACCAGCAAGTCTGTACCTACAAGTTTCTTTTAAGTGAAATGTAAATTTATTTTTCCATGTATGTTTATCGTTTTCGTACTCACATATCTTGACTATAAATATATGCAAGCATTCCGCATGATAAACGGCTACGAGGTCACTGAAAGTTGCTACGAAGAGACATCGTAGCAATCTGAAGTATTGCACTACGAAACTAGAATTTAACGCTCGACTGGTGCTCTCCGTTGACTGCCTTTAAATATTTATTATAAACTTCAAAGGACGGGCGAGACTTCACTGTGTGATTGCTCGGCATTATTCATGTGTCTCACTACTTCATTAAAAATATCACGGCGCTTAGCTGCTGAAGTAAGCAATTGATCAATATCATTGGGTATTAAAAAAATCTGAAATACCTACTTTTATATTAAATCATATAAAATAATAATAATTATTTTATTTCCCCACCCACAGACTTCATGGAAGATACATCTTTATTATGTGTAAAAATATGTATGCGTGTTACATCTTTAATTATTGCTGCATTGCCTGGAGCATCTTTTAGTGACATCTTAAATAAAATTATTGTTACTTAAATTTTGCCCAAATAGTACAATAATAATTTTTGTTGGTAGAAGAGGCAGTGTAAACAACAAACAGTTATTAAGATATATTGAACAACTTAATAACTTAAATGTACACAAAATTGTCTTGTTCACACTGCCTTATATACAGGGATTGCCACAGGAAAATAATTTAAGACATAATTTAAATATACAAATGCGTAATTTAATATGTAATAATAATTTAAATTTGACATATAATTGTAATGATAATAATCATAAATTTCATGTAATTGACATAAATCATAATAAGTTTTGGACAAAATATAGGTATTACCTATCCAAATATAATTTAAGACTGATAGCAAATGTGCTATCTTATTATTTACTTTTAAACTCAGCCCAGTTTTTGGCTACCAAGACTGCTTTTATTGAGCATAATCATTTGACATTTAATTTGGAATCAGTTCCAACTAATTTAAATTAGTTAATGTGACAATAGAGGCAATCTCTAGCAATTATAAGAGTTTAATTAATTTTGAATACAGCCCACAAATAAGTAATAAAAATTGTTTACACCTGGTGCATCAAAATATACAAGGCATGTTGGGCAAAGAATTGGAAGTTGAATTGTTATTAAATAGTCAACAATATACACATCCTTCGTATTACTGAACATTGGCTAAAAGATTATAATTTCAATTTTAATTTCAGAAAGGTGGTCAGTTCCTTCAATAGAGAAAAAAGTTTACGTGGTGGCTCCTAAATATTAGCAGATAAGATATTATTATATAAAGAACGTAAGGATATTGTGAGCCTCTTTGTTGAACGAACTGCAGAAATGGCTTGTGTCGAGCTCGAGCACCTCATTGTTGTAAGTGTTTACAGACCCCCATGTGCTACTTATGGACCATTTTGAAAGGATTGTGAAAGAAGTTTTACTCAAACTTAGTAAACAGAACAAGTCTGTTGTAATATGTGGAGTCTTTAATATCAATCTCCTTGAAACTTCTTCCATTAGTATTAAGTTTAGCTCATTGTTTAAATCGAATAATCTTGTAAATTTATTCTTAGAATCGAACACGTATTGCTGGGCCTAGTGCGACCTGTATAGGATAACATTTTTACAGATGATGAGCCCTTGCATAAATCAATTATTCAAAATTTTAAGTTCAGATCACTATGGGACAGTTGGCATCACTACCTTACATACACAAAAAACAGAAAAATAAGAAAGTTTTGTTTTTGTTCCAAATAAATGAACATCGCTTGGAGAGGTTTAGAAGTAATATAATAAAAAGACTTTCATCACTTTAAAAATAGTGCTAATTGTTTGTATGCTACATAATTTTAAAATTATAAGTTGTGAATTTAGTAGAATATTTACTTCTAAAACTTTCTCTTTTAACAGTCTATCATATAATAGTAGAGTTATTGTTCGCGCAAAAGCGTTAGTGTCAATAATAGACGTCAGAGGGCGTGCGTGCCTCTACGATACCGGTTTTGGACGTCCGGTCGTTTCGAGGGCACGCTAGAACAAGTAGTCCTTTTCATCGCGTCGAGAGAGTACGCGTTCTTGGTCGGGAAGTCGGAGGCGGAATATAATAGGCGCGTATAGTAAATATACCACTGGGAATTGTAACGCGCATTTCTGTTTTGTTAGCTTCATCCCGGGACTTAGGGTCTAATTCAGAATCTGTATAAGTGGATTCGACCGTATTAGTTACTAGTGCGGTATTTGATATTCTAGAAATAACGGTGACCTTTGATCCGTACGTTCTGTGTTCATTCGCGAGTCAAGCGTTATAAAAAAACGAGAGTTGGTGGCTTCTGTAAGGTAGTTAATCGTACGACAGAGTTAAAGAACTGTTATCGTAGAAAACGAAGAAAGTGACTGCGGAAGGAGACCGTAGTTTGGAGAGGAGCTGAGGGCCGAACTGCTGCAGAGGGAACGGTCTAATAAGGTCAATAACACTACCAGCCACACCCAAATACACATCACTGACCCTTACTTTCCTAGCACTACACATCTACCCGCGACCTGACCGAACCCTGAGGGACCAGTCGCCTTGGATAGAGGTAAGTAAGCTCTGTTCAATAATTGTAACACTCCCCCCTGATCGTTTAATGTAATTAGAAACTTAACCCTTGGCGTTAGGACGCCCGACCTGTACCTGCTTGTACGTTCTTCCGTTCATGGGCCGCGGAGGATCCTACTCCTGGGATAGGCAGTTGCAGGCCGTAACAGTTATATTTAGAGATTATGTAAAAACATATTCTAAAATATTTAAAAAAGTGTGCTCCACTGCTAAGGCTTTACATTTAAGCAACAAAATTAAAACTGCAATCCTACAAAATTAAAATGACCTGGAGAATAATAAATAGTGAAACGGGCAAGGTCAAACCGCGCGCAACTCGGATTTTCAATTGAATATTAACAATAATTTAACGCGATCTGATCAAGAAGTTGCTATGGCTTTTGAGAAACATTTTACTGATGTTCCTTTGTTGACAACAAAATCATTAAATTCTTCTCCTACTGTCGCCGAATCATTGCTCAAACAAAATGTAAAGGCTTGTTCAAATACTTTTAAATTCCATAGAGTACTGCCAAAAGATGTCGTTAAATATTTTAAAAACTATTAATGTTAAGAAAACGGCAGACTTATGGGGGATTTCCGTTAAAGTTATTTTATCTATAATAGATATATTAGCACCTTATCTGGCCACTATATTTAATATAAGCGTTGAATCTGGTGTGTTTCCTGATTTAATGAAAACGTAGTAAAGTCTTATCTATATTTTTAATCTGGTAGTACATTAGACGCCGCGCCAATTTTAGACCAATTTCTGTACTACCCAACATTAAGTAAAATTTTAGAAAAAAATATTTTAGATCAGACGTTAAGTTTCTTTAATATTAATAAATATATTTAATATAAAATCAAAATAATTATATTTAGTATTGAGATGAATCAGCATAACAAATAGAGAAATATGAGGGCGTTTATAATCTCACTAATTAGTGATACGCTCCGTTTGTTTTTGATGCCTTTTTCTTTCAAGCAAAGTAAATAGTACTTAGTAAGTTATATTTGTACAATGAATAGTTAACTTTATTGATAATATAAACGTCATAGAGCTATTATTTTCTATTAAGTCAGGTCTCACGCTCGGTTTTTGAGGTACTTATATAAAAAAAAAGTTATTGCTATTGATTCAATAAATTTATCTATTTAAGTGAATTTCCATTGAAAATTTGTGTTTACACCCGTTTTCGAAAAACTTTCGTTTAGATTGAAACAGAAACCAATATTCAATAATGACATGGAAAGCTACTGAACTGACTACCAAAATAAGCTCTCTAATGGTTGTGATAAGATGTGAATTGTCCATTTATTGAAATCGAACAACATATTTTTTGCAGATTCCCTATAAATACACACACACGTTTCATTTTTTATTTTGATTACGGCACATCTCGTCACGTATTCCTCAAAATATTAAAACAAATGTACATACAGTGCGTGTTGATTTTTTTCAACATTACCTTCACGCAAGGATTTCTTGCCGTATCGTGGAGACCGCTTTTTTATATAAATTTAGTAAGGATAAACATTCAGACCCGGAACAATTATTTGTAACCCATAAAAATACTTGTTTCGTGCGGAATCAAACCCGTGGCCCGTAGCGCTGCAACTTGTTGCTAAGTCACTGCGCCACGGAGCCGTCTAAATTGATAAATTATTATAGTTGAAATACCGTTGAAATTCATAAATTACAGAAACGAATGTTGTTGCTTTATTGCTGGTCGTATGAAGGGGTACAAAGTCACTCAGCGAATCCGTAATGAAGATATTACTTGGAAGAACATAAGTAATTGACATAGCCCAGCGAATCGGTAGGCTAAGGTGATAGGCTCAAGTGGTGATAGGCCAGCCATATTTCTAAGAACCAAACAAATGCGACAAAAGAAAGTTTCTCGAGTGGCAGCCTCGTTCTTGTCAGCGCAGTGTTGGGTGACCCCCAACTAGATTCCGTAACGACCAGGTGAAACATGCAAGTAGTTGATGGATGCAGACAGCCATTACTGTTCTTTGTGGATGAAGTTTATGTCCAACGGTGGACTTGTGACGGGCTGAAGATGATGATGCAAATAATTTTTCTTCGTCGTCATTACAACCCTTTACCACAATAAGTGCCACAAAACATGCTCTCAGCAACGTGTATACCCTTGTATATCCTACCAGGTCGTCATTCCACCTAGTGTGGACTGCTCTACACTTACAGGTACGAAAAGTTGCGTCTCTTTCCAATTGGTTGTAGATTCTTTGCACGTATATGAAAAAAAAAAGGATTTCAGAAAAAAATTAAACTTGTATTTGCATTTCTAATATATGTGCCATGTGTGCGAACATGACGTATATCATGGAACATGTATATCCAGAGAATAATATTCTTTTATACAACCTGCAACGAAGCGTGGTGAACAATGCCGTTTTGACGAGTACTATCTCATAATATTAGAAGAAATTTGTTACTTTGCAGTGCAACGTTCTAAGGCTAATAGTATTATTATTATTACAATATATTTTTTGATTGAGTGCTTAAGGCTATAGTGAGCCAGCCATAATTACAGGCTTGTGAAGCATTGCATCTTTTTCTTCAAGGTTGACAACACATCTGTAGCTTTTCATAGTTCTTTTATAGAATTAATTAGGTTGTCAAACAAACACAATGTCCACCTGATGGCAAATGGATACTGTGGCCCATAGACTATCTGATCTATCCTGAAAGAAGAATGTAGACGCATTCTCACCTTTGAAGAATAAGATGGAATGATTCGATTTCAATAAAAGGAGTGGTACAGTTCTCTACACTCACCGATACGTAACACACAGCTACATTAAGCCCACTGTCTTACGCTGGTATTCGGTAAGAGCATGGTCCTTTCTCAGTCGCATCGACCCATTCGTGCTACAACTATACTACCAATACAGTTGCAGCATGGCTCTACCACGTAAAAAATGGATAGAGGTAGGTATTTAAAATTTTAAAAAATTGGAAGTTTTAATCTTAATAATAGTTAAGCTGACACCAAAGAACTACTAACAATTAAATAATTTTCACATCATAGCTCCAGAAGTCAGGGCTAAGACACAAAAGAGATATTAGAGCCTTCAGGAGCTTTTATATGGAAATTATTTCATTCTTCTTAGTTCTTTGAAGGATGATTTACTTTTAATTGTCAGTTTGATTTTTGATCCTGCTGAGTTCGAATATTTTGTGAATAGTAACATTAAAAATTTCATCGCCCATTTTGTCACAATTAAGTGGGGATATTTTTTTTAAAATTTACTTGAACTACCCCTACAAATTATATATTAAAAAAAGAATCATTAAAATTGGTTTACAATTGACGAAGATATCACGTAATATACTATACAAAAAATAAGAAAATACATTCTAGTTGTGAACCTCTTCTTTTTCTGAAGTCGGCTAAAAATATAATTCTCAGGCCTCCCTTTTTAAAACAAACACTCAAAAAAGAATAATGCATAGCATGAAACCTTCAAACTAACTTAATGACTTGAATGCCATCTCATTATTTTTATAGTTTATGTTTCAAGAAACCTTGATTTTACCCTCAGTTAGTTACGGACAATTTACACTACACTATTAAATTCCTAAAGAATGTGAAACTTTTAAATTTTACTGTAATACACTGGGTCACGTACGACCTGGAAATAAAATTGAGTGCTCTTGGCTAAAAACACATACTAAATGACGAGAAAAAAAATACACATACATACATACATTCACACATAAACACTTACACCTCGTCACCCATAGAGAGCGACTAGGAACTTCTATTTGGCACGATCTGAGATACCTCTCTCACCTCCTTTGCGATTAAGGGAATTTGTCCCTTAATGATTTCTTATATTTACGCGATAGTATCCGTAAAAGTAGTTTTATTTAATGTGTAGTACATTGAATAAAACTACTTTTACGGATTTTATCGCATTTAATTAACTTCGGACTAAAACCAAAATTAATAATTAAGAAAGCTGAAGGTACTCTAGGTTAACTAAGATATCGGGACGTCAATCAACTCAGGTCCCCCGTAACCACGGATACTGTAAAGCACTCGAAACGTCGGAACTTAATAACAATAAGTTAATTAACGCGATAGAATACGTAAAAGTAATTTTATTCAATTTGTCCCCTTCTTCAATGTATCTTCGTGATGGGTATGAATTCGTCGTCAATGTATCTTCATGATGGGTATATCTTCGTGATGTGTATGAAGGAGTTCTGGGTACGTTTGGGGACGACAGAGTGAATGACAATGGGAGAAGCCTGCTTGAAATATGCTCAGAATGGAATCTGTGCATGGCCAACACAATGTTTGACCATGATAAAGATCCATTTGTATACAAAAGATGAAGGTGAGTCTAGAAGTATGATTGATTTTATAATTATGGATGAAAGACTGAGGAAGAAAGTGCTAGACACTCGGACATACCCGCGATGTAGGGCCTCGACACAGACCACTTCATGGTCATAGCCCGAATGCGTGACCTTTTTTAACGGTGGCGACACCGAAGGGCCGAGCCTACGAGTATTTTGGACAGAGTAAAAGTAGAAAATCTAGCAAGAAAAAGAAAGAAAGATGAGTATGTAGAGAAACTGAAAGAAATTTTTAAAGGCATAGAAGAGACAGGTGTGATTGAAGATTTCTGGAAGACATTTAAGAAAGGGGTCGTGAATGTTGCTATTGAGGTATGTGGGGTAGCTAAAAGAAGAATAGGAAGAAAAAACTATAATGTCTTGATGGATAAAGGATGTACAAAGGGTTGTGCAAGAAAAGAAAAAAAGCATGGTTGGATTGGTTAGCAACAGAAAGCCAAACAAAAAGTTCAAATTGGCTGCACGTGGTCCATGGAGTGTAGGAGCCACTTACTATCAGGTTGCCTGTAAGTATAAAAAAAAGAATAATGAGAAACGTAAGTGCTCTTCTTTCCAACATTACCTTACAAAACAGTAGCGTTAAACGGGTCTTCTTTTACTGTTATGGGGAGGATTTGCCTTAATCGTAGAGATTGGCTGGTGCGCTCTAATGGAGCGACGATTCGGTAAGACATTCAAGAAGGCGATGGATGCAGGTGGCTAAGGACCGTGCTTTGTGGCATTCTTTGGGGGGAGGCCTATGTTTT